>JAJOOJ010008435.1:0-121029 GCA_029582625.1 Solanum boliviense | reverse complement strand
CCCCCCCCCCCCCCTCAAACAAAAAAAAACTTAAAAAATTATTTTTGAAAAATGTTTTGAATTTTAATATTTTTTAGTTCACCCAACCCTACTCCCTACCCCCTCCACCCCACCCCAAAAAAATATTGCTTTTGAAAAATATTTCAATTCATTTTTTTTTATTTTAATGTTACTTCCCCTGCCACCTCCACCTCCCCCCAACAAGTCCACCACTCCCCGGCCACCCTGTCAATTTTTTCAAGAAAAACTATTTTATGGAAATACTTCAAATTTTAAAGAAAATTCATTTTTACACCACCAAAACTCCTACCCCCCACTCCCACCCCACCCAGGCCATCCCTGTCAATTTTTTATTGAAAAATAGTTTTGGAAAATATTTCTAATTTGAAAAAAAATCATTTTCACGCCACCCCTTATACCTAACCTCCCATCCCTACCCCCACCCCCACCCAGGCCATTCCCGTAAAAAAATTTAAGAAAAAAATGTTTTTGTTAAAAATATTTTGAATTAAAAAAAAATCATTGTGTATGCCTCCCAACCCCTGACACACACCCCCACCAAGCCAACCTGTCAAAATTATTATTTTTTAAAAAAATTGTTTTTGAAAAATATTTCAAATTTTAAAAAATGCATTTTTATACCACCCCACCCCTAACTTCCCTCCAGCCGCCCCCAACCCCGCGACCCCGTTATTTGTTTAAAAAATAAGAAAATTTTTTTTGGAAAATATTTCAAATCCCTATCCCCCCCCCCCATATGCCACCCCCACCCAGGAATTCCCCATCAATTTTTTTGAAGATAAATTGTTTTTGATTATATTTTTAAATTTAAAATTTGAATATTTTTAATTTTTTATGCCATACCCCCTTCCCCCAAACAACCCCGTCAAAGCTTTTTCTTAAAAAAATTGTTTTTGAAAAAAAATAATCTTGGGTCAAGCCTTGGATCAGATCATAGGGCTGGATTATGAACAGTCATCGGGGTCTTGTCCTAGTTTGGGTATCAGAGTTGTGTCCTAAATAAATTATTGAGGATGATTTTCGGATCAAGATTTATTTTCCTAAAGAGTATTTTTTAGTCTCAAGAAAAAAATAAAAGATATTTTCCGAAAAATATATTTCATTCACCAACCAAATATTAAAAAAAAAATCTAGAAAATATTTTCTACTCATCAACCAAACTTGAGAAAATAAGGAGGAAATCCCTTGTTTTCCAATAAAACATTTTCTAGGAAAACATTTTTGTTTATACCAAACACACCCTAAATCTTATCCTATGTGATTGTAGACTAAGGATCCACCGACAACGTGAGTCAAGTTCGAGAAGCATTAGTGCAGTTTCGTCGAGTTTCATCTAAACCAAGGTGGATCTACGTAGAAAATAATGCCAAACTAGAAATCAAAGGGATAGGCACTTGCAAAGTGGACTTGCGTGATGTCCTTTCTTTGATGTTGCATGATTTCCTATATGCTCAAAAGATTCAACGAAACTTAGTATCTATCTCTATTCTTTTAGACGTTGGTTTTCATTTTTTTTAGTCGTAATGGTGTTAGAATAAATCTAGATAATGTTTTATATGGTTTTCGAATTCGTTACGATTGTTTTAGATGGTAATTCTTCAAGTTATGACTATTATGTCGATCGTTGTGTAATGACATGTTATTCAAGTCATAATGATATTTATGTTATTACATGGCATGCAAGATTAGGTCGCATAGGGCAAGATCAAATGAATAGGTTGGCAAAGAAATGAAATTTGGGTTCTTTAACTAAAATTGATATGCCAACTTGTGAAATTTTTCTTGGTTGAAAGATTATGCCTAAATCATTTGGGAAGGCTAAGAGAGATGAGTTCCCACTTTAGTTAATTCATTCTGATATTTGTGGTCCAATGAATGTGTGGGCAAGATCTGGTACTACATACTTCATTTCATTTATTGATAATTTCACATGCTTTCGTTATGTCTATTTGGTTTCTCATAAATCTGAAGCACTTGATGCTTTAAAAGATATAAATTAAGGTGAAAATCAATTAGATAAAGGCATAAAGGCTTTATGAACCGACCGAGAATGTGAATATTTGTCAAAAATTTGAAGAATTATGTACTGACATGGTTATTATTAGACAATTAACTACTCCTTATACACCTTAACAAAATAGTGTAGTTGAAATAAGAAGTATAAGATTATTTGGACAAGGCAAGATCAATAATGGTGCAGAATTTGTATATCTCTTTCTTGGGAAATTCATTATTGACTAGAACTTATATATTGAACAAAGTCCCTTCTAAATTAGTGTCTTCCACTCCTTAAGAACTTTGGACTGGTCATAAAACAAACCTGAATGATCTACGACCGTGGGGTTGTGCAACATATATTAAAGATCTTTTTTTTGTGAGTTCGGTAAACTAAGTATAAAAGGAAAGAAATATATCCTTATAAGGTACTCTGAGTGCTCCAAATGGTATGTGTTCATCGATGAAATGAAGGATGAAAATATTATTGAAGTTGTATCATGAGGTGTCAGATTTTTTGAAAAATAATTTCTCAAGAAGGGTGAAATAGATGAAGTTGAGCTTCTCTAGGAAATGTTGAATTCTGAAGATCAGGTAATGTTATCAAACATTCTTGATAATGCAATGGATCAAGAAATGAATCTTTGTCCAAGTGGGATGATGAATCCCAAAATCCTATAGAGGAATGTGAACTTCAAATACGTAAGAGTACAAGAAAAGGTGTCCCTAAATGATCTTATGAGATTGGGGATTATGTTTTCTTGGTATCTCGTACAAAATTGGATGAACCTAATTTTGTAAGTGAGGCCTTATCGAACCCTCAAAGGGATCAATGGTTAAATGCGATGAAAGAAGAATTAAACTCCATGAAAACTAACAAAGTCTGGGATCTAGTTGACCTTCCTAAGGAATGTAAAGGTATCGGGAATAAATAGATTCTCAAAGATAAACATAAATTAGATGGTTCAATAAAAATACACCAAGCATCATTGGTGGCAAACTGTTTTACTCAAGAAGTTGGAATAGACTAGTAGGAAATATTTCACCAGGTGTGAAGTTTCCCTCCATATGATTAGTTTTAGCTATTTTTGTACATTTAGATCTAATTACACCAAATAGATATGAAGACCGCTTTTCTCAATGTAGAATCTAATGAAGAAATGGACATGGAACAACCACTAGGTTTCGTCGTTAAATCCCAAGAAAAGAAAGTTTGTAAATTGAAAAGATCAATTTATTACCTAAAGCAATCTTCAAGGAAGTGATACCTGAGATTTTATAAGAAGGTTTATGTCATTTGATTTCACCATGATTGATAAAGGCTATTGTATCTATGTGAAATGTCCAATTTGTAATTCTTTCTCTTTAAGTAGATGATATTTATTAGTTGGAAATAATTTAGAGTGATTGAAAACCGTCAAGTCATGGCTTTAAAAATCATTCGATATGAAAGATATGGGTGAAGAAAACTATATATTGGGTGTTAAGATCTAAAGACATCGTTCCAAAAAAAAAAGAGTTTATCTCAAGAAACATATATAAAGAAAATATTGGAACATTTTCAAATGAATTGTTGCAAATCCATGGATACTCCTAAAGCAAGGGGTGAAACTTTAAGCCTTAAAATGTGTCCAAAGACTGAAAAAGAAAAGGAAGGCATGTCTCAACTTCTTTATTCTAGTGTTGTCAGGAGTTTGATGTATTCTGTGTTGTGCACGTACCCAGACATTTGTGATGACGTGATTCTAGTTAGCAGGTATCAATTTAATAATGGAAGTGATCATTGGAATGAATTAAAGAGAATATTCCGATACCTAAAGGGAACTGCAGATCATACATTATGCTATAGTGGATCTAATTTATTCATAAGAGGTTATACAAATTCTGATTCGGCTAATGATCGAAATGATAGAAAATCAACATCTGACTATGCTTTCTTACAGAATGGTGGTGTTCTTTCATTGAAAAGTAAGAAGCAAACTTGCACAACTCTATAAACAATGGAATCTGAATTCGTGGCATGTGCATTCGCAGTACAAGATGTTGTTTGCTAAAGAGATTTTTGAGTACTTGAGTATTGACGAAGAATTCTAAGGGTCTTATGATTCTATATTATGATAGTCAAGCGTATATCACATACACGAAGGATCCTAAGTATCACAACAAGAACAAACATATTGACATCAAGTATAACTTTGTGAAAGAAAGTGGTGGAAAATGGCGAAATAACTTTGCAATACATTCCTACACGTGAAATGATAGTTGATCCTTTTACAAAGACGATCTGTAGAAACATTTTGTACAAACACATGTTAAGGCTCTAGGTTTACGTAGGATTTGATGACATTTCAGCATTGTAAAATAACTTGATTGTTATAATATTATCATCTATATAATACTATTGAATTTATGATCAAATATAGTATGCATGTGATATTTTAAGAAATGAAGTGTGTCGAGAAAGTCACGAGATTGACTATCTCACATGAGAAATCCCCTCTTATGTCGAGGAACATGAAGATATGATTTTCACCACCATATTTTGACATGTTTTATGAGCCATACAAATGTTTCTCTAAGAAAATGAATTTAAAGATCACTAAAGAGAGAAACTAGGATTAAACATCTGAAGGTTTTAGACCAATGTCTGTACGATGTAGGATAATTGAAAGAATAAGACATATACAACAATATAAGGTATAAACATCATAGCACATATTTCATACCACGTGTTTCAAGCAATCAATGGTTCAATGAAAGAATGGTTCTCTGCTTATTCAATGTGTGACACCCCAAAAAGTTAAAATGACTTTTCATTGAAACAACCCTTTACATTTTTCTGTTTCTTTAAGTATCAATCGATGTTGTTGTATTATCATGTTACTAATAGCCATGAATGATTCAAAAATATAGTGCATGTCTAGGAAAGAAATTGAATTGGAATAAATAGATTCCAGTAGATACTATGAAAGACGATTAATTTAATAATGAACTTGTATACACAAGTCAGCTATTGTACAAACCATATTGGTATTGAGTGTAAATGTGTGTATAAATTTTAACATGAATTTGAGTTATCCTCTTTCAGAGGATGAGAGATTGAATAAATAACTGTTAAAGTAGTGAATGAAGTTTGGGATATTGTGAGTAATAGTATTCACATATAAGTAGTGAATTCCTTCCAAATGTGATCGGTTCCTATGTGGGGTTTGGAAAACCTTAATGTTAAACTATTTGTCATTCCCCCAGGCTACTCCCTTGATGTAACACCGGACCTAGGATCACAAATGTCCCCAAGCTAACCCTGAGTTTGGCATATCATAAGAATATTAAAAGTACTGAATAAGACAAATACTATGCAGAAGCTAAACAATAGATAACTGGAATATGGGGAATACCCAACTAGTCTGAGCATGGAACATATAGAACTACACTGAACAAATAATATACGCTAAACAAACATAACTAAGAAATGACATAAATTTGAAACATAACTGATAGTCTAAACTGAATGGAATGACCAAGTACTAATCATAAAAGTAACATGTTCAACTGGATGCTGAAGTATATATTGAAAACCTAGTCAAATGCACCAAGAGTCTGACTGTGGGAACTACTATTAACCGATATAAAACCACGTGAGATAAACGCAGAGTCTGATGTATACACCCCATCGAGAGGACCCAATAAACCCTGCCAAGGGAATAAAGGTATGACTTTTGTGATCACTAAATCTGATGCCCAACGGAGGGAACTTACAAACCTACGGGGGCATGTAGTTTTGGGACTATGAGGGTACACTGAACCATAGTCCAACTCGGTGCTAAGTCTACTCCTAATTGAATAATTATATGACTAAAACGTAACTGAAATACTACAATATTGATATACTGGATAGCTCAAAATACTGACATGCAAATCTGAGAATGCAACATTTATATACTGATAATGTATAATTCGATACAGGAGCATGATTATCTATTTAACTGACCTAGTATTTGTAATTCATTAACTAAGAGAATCTACACAACTAGGGTTCTGAGTTTCATGCAAAGAACTAAACAAACTTTCTAACAAACATGCTAATTCGATTTAGGATACTACAAAAGCTAAATCACAAAATTTTTCCAAGGTTTTAGAAACCCTAGGTCTAAACAAGATATGGAGAATCAATGATCTGACCGAATTCTAGGGACCTAGTGGATGAAATGAACCCACTAATGAAATCCTACATATTTGGTGACAAAAATCACGGAGAAATCCTTCGATTTCGGGTCTGAAACTTGAAGAACACTACTATTTGTTCTTGGGAGGTTTCGTCGACTTTTTCCTCTTCTTTTTCCTCCAAATTTGATGAATTTTGGTGAATGAGGGTTCTGGGTAAGTTTGACTAATTTTTTAGGCTTAGACTGAGTAAAATGACATACTTTAGGCATTAAACAACGTAATTAAGGTCCCCAACGCATAGGAAAAAGACCTAAATGACCCTAACTTAAAGGTTGACGAAGGCCATCCACGGAGGAACCTACAGACTATCTTTTAGACTCCCAACCATCGTCCGTGGTCGTGGTTCGTAGTCTGCCCGATAGGACTTCACTAAAATGAGCATAACTTTTTACTCGAAGCTGGGAGTTTAGCAAACTCAGTGGCGCTGGAAAGAGGATTCAATATCTTTAATTTGACAGGTAATCATCCACCTAATTAATTTTGTGCTGAAACATATGACTATTTAAAGTTGACCAACAACCAATTCCCTCCAATTGGCTGCTGACCCTCACCTAGGGTCCGTACGTCTAACCACAGGCCGTACTGGTCGACCATGGGTGGTAATTAGAGACTATCAACTATTGGGCCTTAATGATGGAACCCCATTTACATGTGGTTCTACCTACGATCAGTGGGTTGTAATGTCGGTATTAGCACCATTTTGTCTAAAAACTGGGATTTTCTTCAATTTGAGGTCCGAGATGTTACACTATTGATGCTCTCATATTGGACAAACGATTTATGTATGAATTGTTTGTCTAGTTGATGTTGTATTGGCTTAGGTATTGTCCACCATGTATGAAGTGGGAGATTTATATTTTGGGTCGTTGGTCACCCATGTGGATCGACCTGACCCGATCCAAGAAGCTCTATAAGAAGAGATAAGAACTAAATATCACTTATTTGAAAAAAGGGGGAAATGTTTAATAACCAAAAAACATCCCAACTCATTTAGATAAATGGATTTCTTCCTTTACATAAAAATACTACGTAAAAAACAATTGAAAACAAGAACACAAACTAGAAACGAAAAAGAAAAGTCAAATGACTTTTTCTATCTGAAGATAAACATTTAGTTTTTGAGTAAAACGTTGTTTCCTAGTGATTCAAAGAAGTAATTTGGAGCAATCTTGTTAAAGTAGCAAAATCAACGAATTCCACTTCAAATACAAGGTACACAACTCATCAATTTTTCTCTATATATATCCACAATAGGGCTAAACAAGAATTCAGGCACTATAAGTTTGAACATACTTGTTGAAACATCATTTGATGATAAAAATTAAAGTTCAACTATGGAATATATATACTAAAAAATACCAACACACATACACAAAAATGCACACACACACAATAATTTTATCTACTTTCAATCTTAACTCCTCCATGAATTTTAAAGTTACGTAAAATTGTATTGTCAAAAGATGAGAAGTAGAAATAATCATTTGTCAAAACAAACAAAACAAAAAATAATTTCTTTCAAAAATAAAGGTGGGGTTGGCGATTGAATCTCAATTTTTGAAAATTAAATGACGTCAGATTTGAAATTTTAAGGAGGGGCGTAAAGGTTAAAAAAAACAAGGGTTTTCCCTCTCTATCCACCTCTTTTATATCTCTATAAGTGATCATGAATCCAATAATAAAATATATCTATCTAAGCAAAAGATTGAAACTAAAGGAAAAAGACATAAATTATTTAAGCGTTGAAAGGAATTACAAAAAAGGAGCAAATTAAAATACATTTATATATGAATTAATGAGTAAACCTATTTTTTAACATTATTCAGAAGAAGCAAAACAACTCTTTCCTCCTCTTTGGTGAGACGACCCATGAGGCTAGCTAGAGTCTTCATATCACGAAGCCTCAGATCTTGCTTAGGAGGGGTTGGTACTAGAGACAGACCCAATTGGTGATAATTTGTTGGATCAATGTCAGTTACTGATCTGTTGTTGCTCGTCAATTGATGATAAGTCAATAGGAGTAGAACTTTGTGGTTGTTGATGATTAGGAAATGGGACAAAAACTTTTTTTTGGGGGGTTCCTTTAACCCAACCATCCTTATAGTGAATATTTGTATGGACTACTATGGCTTGGCTTGAAGAAAAGAGTTGACTACAAATGACGCATTGGTACTTCCATACACCATGTAACTCGTTCAGTTCTTGCATGCTTATTTATTTTAAGGAGGAGGAGGAAGAGGAGGAGGAGGAGGATGAAGAGGGAGAGGAGGAGGAAGAGGAGGAGGAGGAGGATGAGGAGGGAGAGGAGGAGGAGCTAGGAGGAGGATGCTTGCAAGGGAAATTGGTATTTGTTTGATGCCTTTGGTTGTAAATGATTCCTTATTTATAGTACTCCCTAAGGACTGATATGAAACTAATTATTGTTATATAAGTCCCTACATATATATAAATATGTCCACATTCTAGAATATTCGACAAGTTTAAAATATTTTAAGGATCTTCCATGAAAATCTATTATACTTAATAGTCAACCCCGTGAAATTTCTACATTTCTCCAGCATCTTCTACAAGCATCAACATCTATCTCATTAGAGTTGTCAAATCCGGTCAGCCCAACTCAACCCCATCCAGCCCAAGCCTCGTGGACTAAGAAATTTGAAGAGCTAGAGTGAGCCGACCCTTCATTTGAAATGATCTTGAAATGACCAACCCAGCTCAACCCTAGGAGGGTTGTGGGCTAGCCTTTTTTTTTTTCTAATTTTCTTATAATTTTTTTGTTTCTATCTTAATGAAAACTTAAAATCTTCTCAATATTTTAAATATTTAAGATGTATAACAAAATTATATGAAAATACATTATAATTTAAATCATAACATACTTTATACATATGATTAGTAATGATTCAAATTACAATTCATTTCTTGTTATGAATTTGATATCAAGACCTAAGAGACATATGACAAAAAAGGTACAATAATAATTATTTCTTCCAGTTCACCATGAGACTCCTAAAATCTTACTAAAAACTCTTAAATCCAATTAGGTAAGGAAAAGACCAAAATACCACTTACTATTTTCGGGTAACTTTCCTTATTTGGGATGCCTGACTTCAAACGGGTATATATCTCTCATACGAGCTCGAAATTTAGCAAACTCGGTGGCGCAATGAAGATATTTCAAAGACCTTTAATTATCTATCTTGTAGCCCACCTAACGCATCCTGTAATGAGAGTTATGATCGTTTAAAGTTGACCCAAAACTTAGAAGAACCTAGGAATGACTTGAATGAATTCTCTTTAATTCTTTCTTTTGGAACTCAAGGTGTTGTATCTAGTGACCTTAATACTCAAGAAATTTTAAATTCCTCGGTAAAATCCTACTCACAACAAAGGATGGTTCGAGTCTTAGTTAAAAGAATTTTCGTGGGCGTTATGAAATAAGTATTGTGTCAATGGTTTTAAGTTTCAAACTGAGGAAGTTTCTAGGAATAAAAAAAATATAATAGCGGTGTCTGCATACAAGGTGATGTTGATGGCACTGGCCAAACTATTGAATAATTATGGTTTCATTCATGAGATTATTGAAGTAAGGTATTCAGGTTGGCCTAAAAAGAACATCGTATTATTTCGGTGTAAGTGGTTTGAGCCATCACAAAGAGGCACAAAAATTGACCAACAACATAATATAAATGAAGTTAAGCACACCAGAAAATACAGATGTCATTATCCTTTCATCATTGCACAAAATGCCAAACATGTGTATTACGCTCCATATCCATTGTATTGAGACAAAGTTGATTGGTGGGTTGTTATAAAGACTAAACATGTGGGAAGGATTGAAATTGACAATATCTTAGATGTGGTGTACCAAAATGATTTTGCAATGGTTCATCAATAAGTTGATATTGAATTGGAAACCACACTAGAACATCCTCAAAATATATTAGAAAAAGTATCTGATGATGAGATAATGATAAATGTTGAGGAAGACATAAATAAGGATGAGGAAAAAAATTCATTTGATGACGAAGAATATGACAATGAAAATTAAACAACTAAGAAGGAATAATGGGAGAGTGATGCAAATGAAACAAGTGAGGAGGAAGGATCAGTAGAATGATAGACTAATAGCTAGTATGTAAGTTATTTATTTTTCTAATACTAATTTTATTTAATTTATTATTTTTGTATATTATCCATGTAAATTTGCATACAGATGTCATCAGTGGGTGAGGGCGATAGATCTCGCGAGCATCTTGGAGTTAGCCAGCCTAATAAGACTAAAAATAAGAAGTCTAGGAGACCCATAGATCTTGAGGATATTCAATGATTTCTTTCTTCTGCGCCGGAGCACATTATTCATGATTCCCATTTATTGGTTGTTCTGTTTGGTATGGCGGATCATCAGGCATATTATCCTAATTAACATTGACCAGCCGGTGCTTCCTCTACTTCACAGTCATTGCCTCCAAGACGCTATGACAACCTACCTTAAGAAGCTATTCGTCGAGCACGACCCTTATTGGCAGGTAGGTCATCGGCTGGTACTCCATCTCTCTCAGGTACATTTCCTTATCTATTTGCCATGAAGATTAGAGATTCTAATAGTGAGCAGTCAGATGTTGTGGCCGGTACACCTCCATTGACTCAACATTATGTGCATCCTGGTTTATCACCTACCCCTACATCTAGTGCTACACCAGATGAGATGTCTGCTCTAGCACCGGGATAGAGGGATAGGATTGGGAGAGTCATGATTGAGCTGGATGGGTCATCGTAAGCTTGTTTTATTATTTATTTGTTACTTTTTTTACCTATTGGAGGATCTTTAATATATTATTCATGAACTAACTTTTTTATTATGTGTTTTTGACGTGGCATCCTGAAAAGGATGTTGTCCGAGCTCTAAAAGACTCTATGAGAAGACTTTTTACACAGGCTTATTACTCCTTGAGTGAGATCCCAAACAGTATACGCCAGACGATGTTTAATGAGTATAAGGTAAACAATGTTTTAGTTAAGTTTAATAATTTTAGTATACATTAATTACATTTTTTAATTATCTAATAATATTCATTCTTTTCAGACTATGTGTAATTGGGAACCGAGGTTTAATATGGATATTGCGACCACATTTGAGAAGAGGGCATCCACGAGCCTGTCTAGCTCGTTAAAGAATGGTTGGGATACTGATCAGTGTCCGAGTAAGATGTTGCCACATGTTTTTGATGAATTATGCCAATATTGGAATAGAGATAAGTTCAAGGAGATGTCCGAACAAGCCAAAAAAGCTAGATGCAGTCTTAAGGGTGGCTCATTGCACATTGGAGGTGTAAAAAGCATTTGAACAATTACAAGAGAGATGGTAAGTTCTAATTCAAACTTTTAAACAATTAATTAATTAATTAATTCGTTATAATAAAAATTTCATTTTTTATTTATGGGAAAAATAAATGGGGCGCACTCCCCTTGAACCAGATGTTTTCAAGAAGACTCATGTGAAGAAGAAAGAAAATGAGTCAGATCCGGATGTGTGGGTGGAGGAAAGGGTCCAACGAACTTTTGTATGTTATTTAATTAATATGAATAATGAATACCATATATATATATATATATATATATATATTTGATGCTAATTTTTATTTTTAATATACAGAAGGACTATCAGAAGTATGTAAATGAGAATCTAGATAGTTCGGTCCAAATGACACCTGAATTGTCCACTCAAATTTGGATAGAAAAAGTGGTAGGGGGAATACAAAAGGGTAGAGTCTATGGTCAAGGCTCTCGAAATAATGTACGACGACTCGTATCAGGCTTTGAAGATATTGGATCGTCATGTCAAGCCGAGGCACTTAACGATGCACAAATTGTTGCTATGTCGGCACAAATAGGAAAAATGATAACAACACTGGAAGATTCAAAGCGAAGAAGAGTAGTTGAACAAGAAAACATGAGTGCGTTCAGCAAATCCAAGAACAAGTGTTGAACCTCTCTCGTCGACCTACATCTACATCGTCCCCTACCGAGGCCACTGACGACGATAGTGAGGAGGAGGGGGAGGATTATAAAGATTGCACTCCTTGATTATCTTCTATTTCTTTAGTTTATGAACTTCTTTAAAATTTTGAAACAAATTTTGATTGACTTTATAAGATTTTTAATTGTGATTGAGATATTTTTGAAGATTAATTTAAGTTTTTTGTTTTATATCTTGTGTGGGATGTTTATAATGTATTTTGTTTGATTGGGCTTATTTAATTTGAATTGAATTTGCAGGTGGGCAAGGTGGTTTTTTCTGTCGCTTTTGTGCATTATGTTTTTCTAATAAACCCAGAAAAGTGACGGACTGGGTCCTTTACTCCGTCGCTTTTCTTGGATTTTAAAATTTTAATTTCGAAAAAAGTGACGGACGGCATCTCATTGTCCTTCACTTTTCCAGATTTAAAAAATACTATAAAATTAAAAATAAGCGATGGACTGCGTCGCTTTTTGGAAAATAACAAAGATTGAAAGCGACGCAGTCCATCGATTTATGCGACGTTGTCCGTCGATTTTTAAAAAATCATCGAGCCAAAAAGTGGCCAACATGACTGCGGCACTTTTCTATTGATTTTGACCAAAAAAGTGACGCATTCCGTCACTTTTGGCTATCGTTTTTCGACAAAATTTTAGTAGTGGGAGTCGCAAAACTTAAGCAATGGGAGAATCAAACTTTCATGTTTTCTGAGGCGTTTTGTTCCTAAGTTGTTCGACTCGGGTGCGGGTATCCGATATGGGTGCGGATTTAAAGGTCGGATCCTGCATGATCTAATTTTTAAAATTCGGGGATATGGATTCATGAATAAATAAGGGTGTGTGGATTTTCCTAAAAATAATTAGAATATCTAAAAATAGGGTTGTGAAACCTAATTTATGAGATATTATGTGGAGAACTTGAGGAGAATCCTAGATGGAGATAAAAGGAAAAAGTGTAACCTAGAATTTCTGTATAAAAGATATTTCATTTCCTTCAATTCACCTTAGCTTTTGTATTGATTATAGAAATCATTAAAATTGTCCAGAGTTTTCCTATAACTTTAGGTCAAAATATGCAAAATCATTTGACCGAATAAGACACGAATTCCACACCTGCACCCACACCCACATTGTATTGACACAAGTGCAACACCTAAAGTGAAGAGTCAGAGGAACTTAGCTTTGATCTAGCTTGAAAACATATTTCTAGGTTTACTTTGGTAGCAGTACACCTGATGGTGAGAGTGTTTTCATAACTTACAAGCAAAATTGGATTACATTTTTTGATTTTCAGAAGAAAAGTTGGAGTGAAATTTATTATTTTGGAGGGTAGCTAGTTTACTTTTTGGTATTAATTCTTATGGAAGATATCACTGTCTATATATATGTATATATATATATATATATATATATATATATATATATATTGAGACTGTTCCTATTATTTTTATAGATAGCACACAATGTTGTTTTCCTTAGTTTGTTCTATTCAGACAAGTGTACAATGAAATGATAAAAAAGAATGCAAGTTTGGAGACTTAACATTGCAAATAACCTAGAAACCTTCAAAGTATTCTTCTTATACAGGCAAAGTTGTACTAACAGACCTCAAAAGCATCCATAAAATAGTAAAAGTTCCTAGGTCTTAAGCTAAATAATACAAGAAAACATTTATGGAAGAAATAAGACAAATTGAACATCTAAACTAGCTCAATATCCGGAAAGGCATATGCGACTTGAAAACATTCCTTAATGAAAGTCTTGAGTGAGTAAATACTTGGAGTGTAGCTAGTTTCTCCAGTGCCACCGTACACTTTCACCTTCGTAAACATATTTTCTTTTGGCTTGTAAGAAACAAGTTGTGTACCAAAATCTCTTTGCATCAAGATTTATCCATCTTTCCAAAGTAAGATTGGTATAAATATATCACCATGGATATTTTCTTAAATACAATCCTTCAAAATGTGTTATTTAGTCGAAGATTCAGTTATTTCATATTCTTTCATCCACCATCTATCAATATACTGATTATGTCTGTCATCAGACAAACACAAACAAATCCCCAACTCCCATAGCGTCAAGCCCAACAATGGGGTTTGCAAACCACGCGGAGTTGACAAGGACTGCACCTCTCCTGTAAAACTTTTAAATGAGTAAATGGTGTCATTATTTTTGCAACCCATCCAATGAATACCACCATTGATGTTAGGCTTGCTAAATAATCCACATAGAGGTTCTAGAGCCTTTGCCCACATTTTTCCATTACTCATTAGCTCCTAGAGTATAAACCTCCAATTCAACTCCTAGAGTATAAACCTCCAATTCAGATACTTTTGGACTTCCAACAGACTTTCTAACTACTGATCTCAATACTTTAAACTTACCAGACGCTTTACTAAAGCAGAATGCATAAGAAACATGCCGAATTTTTTTCTCCCATTCGGGCAATTTAACCTCGAAATACTCACCTAAAATAGGATTGCCACTGTAAATTATGTGGTTTACCTCATATCTCCAACCATTCCACAAACATATAAATTTGTTACATGAAATAATTAATGTCATGTTACCCCTAGAAAATTTGGGTGAAGGGAGGTGAAACATAGGGCTCAACACAACAGCTTTGTGTATGGGGTGAGAATCATCTGCTTTGAGTTCTACTAGTAACCGTACAAATTCATTAATTGAAAGCAAAATGCTGGGAAAATCAGATGGCCTTTTGAGGTGATACATGTTAATAAACAAAGGGTCGGAAATTAAAATAAGGTATCAAAGTTTACAAACCATCTTACAACCGAATATGGACTTGATTGTCAATCGTAAAAGAATTTCGATCATAACAACTGTTGGAAGGTCCATAATCATGGTGACAGGAGAGATTTTTCTCCCTTCGCAATCTTCCTTGAAAACCTTAGAGATTTGGGCATCCTTGGATGTCACTTCCTTTGAACCAAAAGGGGGCTAGTTTTTAGGGTTTGGTCTTATGTATTTACTGGGCCCTCATACATTGTGGGCTTCAAAAAAATTAAAATTTATTTCAAGCTAAAAGGACTATATAAACAAAGTTAAATGACTTCTAGAAACTATAAAACAAAGAAAAGTGACTTCAGTAATTCATTATTATAAGTTAAGTGGCTATTTAGATATTAAAATATTATTATGTTTTAGACAAAGTTAAATAGTTATAAGGAGTTGCGGTAAATTCCTTCGAAGTTCCATAATCGTGATAGGAACATCAAAAATCTTGAATTCCATTTTAGTAGCAAATTTTTAGGTTTTTAAGTTGGCTCCTGGATAGCTATAGATGGTGCAGGAGAAAAGAAAATGCTTGTACTATCCATAATTACTTGCATTTCAAAATGTACTAATAGAAAAGTATCATAAGATAAAAATTCAAGCTCCTTGCAAAAAGGAAATACAATGCATCTTGATAATTCAATAAATTCTATTGAAGGATAAAAACCTTTTTTTCAAACTTGAGATTAATTCCAACCTATTCGTCTATTTGTGGAACTATTTTAGCTGCATAAAAATTTCATAAATTCAACACAACTACATATTTGGTGTAATCTCACAAAAGAGAAAAAATGTATGACGGAAAAAGAAAGATATTCATTATATACTTAAATAGAAACAATTTTTAGTATGCTGTTGATAAAATTGAATAATCGTGTAGTTATTAATTATCTTGTTACTATGCTTCAACAGTTTGACCACCATTTTTTCTGTTGCTTTCTATGAATGAACAAGCCTCTAATTTATAAGGTCATCTGAGGTTGGCCTGGCCTGTTTTGCCGCGTAAAATGACTACTTAAAATCTGGGTGTGAGCAATAATTTTCACTTAATTATTGGTTCAAAATATGAAGAAGCCAAACGAGAACATTGGCTACACGTACAAAATGGTGTTGCAAAACCATAAAATCAGAATATTAAAAGAGAATGGTTTGAATGTCCCTTTTTTAATGGTAGTGACATTGGTGAGCCCAACTTTTAATATATCAAATATACGAGCATTTTCCAAATTTGAGAGACTTTTCCCTTTTTTAAAACTAAGCTGAGGGTTGTAAGTGATTTTCAAAATTGTATAATGAAAATGTTAATGATATTAATAATAGTAAGAATCAATATTTATAATGATTAAAAGAAATAAACAAATAAATAATAATAATGATAATAATAAAAAAAAAACTATCGCAGATTAGACAGAAAGTAAATGAATTTGTAATGGATCACAAAATCAGTGATCAGATATCAAAAGGTTTGTAAAAGATAAACTTTTAAGGATATAATTGTTTTACGAATAATCACATATATTTTTTTAGAAAGTCTATTTCAAAGGAAAAAGATTTTTTCTTTTTTTTTTGGCATTCTAAAATATCTCTTAAATATCCAAAAAATTTAGAATTACTATCCAAATTAATTTAGAAATACCTTTGGGTATCATATGTTGACACCCAAACTTTTGGTCATTAAGTTGGTGCTGGTGGATAAGATTTTCGATAAGACTATCTCCAACTCATCTCTATTTTACTCTTCATTCTCCATATTTGGAGAGTAAAATATAAACTGACCTCTCCAACCCTTTTCCATATTACTCTCTATACTCCATTTATAAAGATGTGAATACTAGTTCTCCAAATTTGGAGATTTGGAGAACTACTAGTCACCTCTCTATTTTACTTTTGATTATTTTAATATTATTTTTATGATATCATTAATTAAGTTTTTATTGTTTGTAATTATTTTCAAATGCAATATAACATCTAAAAATAATAATTTTTCTATTTTATTTTTAAAAATAGTAGAACTGTAAATGTGTAATTTAAAATTATTTTTAATATTATTTATACTATACAAGACTATTAAATAAGTCTCTAATATTTGCAATTATTTTCTACGTAATATAATATCTAAAAACATATTAATGATAAGTATACCACTTTCATCCCGAATTAGCAATATTTCTAATTTGTTTTCTTGAAAAAGTTTTTTTTTTTCACTTTGAATCTGTAATTTAAAATTATAATTATTTTCACTATGAAGAATGCAAAAAATTACATTATAATTCAAACAACCCACTTTTATGTTATAGTGATAAATGATTAAACTGCATTTTTTAATGCACATGAAAACACATGTTGCAAAGTTTAAAATTGAACAGGGGAGTAAATTAATATACAAAATAATTGGATACAAGATGAAATTATTAATTTAAATAATTTTTAGCTACACAGTAAAAACAAGTACAAAAATTGCTCATTATGAACTCCATAATGCATTAATAGAGAATTTATGGGTGAAATGTAACAGTCTTGAAAGTTGAATATTTATGTAAAGTTTAAAATACTTTTTACGATAATGCAATATTCACGATATAATTGTATTTCATAAGAAAATTCATTTTGATTTGAATTGTTCTTCAATATGTATTATATATAATATTTGTCGCATTTATGTTACTTAGAAATTTCGAATAAAATATTTTTTATTAAATGAGGAATTTGAAAAGAATTAAAATTTACATTATATGAAGATTATATAGATTATATGGTGATTATTTTTTAAAAATGATTTATATTATGAAAAAGGGAAATAAAAATGAAATGGAAATAGTATATCACATGCATATATAAAATAGAACCTTAGGCTACCTACGTGGCGCCACCACAAACTAGTATTCCTTTTTAAATTTATTTATTTCCAAAACTCCTTTCATGAAACGTTGTGACTCTTCTTCTTCTCCTCCTCCTCCTCCTCCTCTCCTCCTCCTTCTTCTACTTCTTCTTCTTCTTTTGCTACTTCTCCTTCTTCTTCTTCCCTCTTCTCCTTCCTCCTTCTTCTTCCTTCTTCTTCTTCTGATCCTTCTTCTTCTTCTCGTTCCTGCTTCTCCTTCCTCTTCTCCTTCTTCTTCTTCTTTACAAATAAATAGTCGGTGTACTTTTCTCCTTTAGAATAACTTACTACACCATTTTATTTGTATCAATACACTGGTGAATAGAATAGTTCTATCCTGAGAGGATCTATTCCTTTAAACCTCGGTTACTAGAGGGGAATAATTTCCTTAAGGAGACATTATACATTCAGTGGACCGAATTTTTTTCCTTTCTATTTCATTCTATTGTTACAGTTCGGGTATGTTTGTTTATAGTCATTAGTTTATGCTTATGTTATTAATATAGCGCTTTAATATTTCAAAGGAATGTTTTGCCTTAAGATAAAATGTTATTGACAATCTAGAGTATGTATCGAATATACGAATATTACTGAATAAACATATGTAAGCTTAATAAAAGAGTTCAATCCCGTGTGAAGCACGTGTAATTTACCTAATAATATTATAATATTGAGGGAGAAAAGGAGACTCCTTTTTAGAAAGTAAAATAAATATTTGGGTTGAAATTGATTGTCTGAAAAAATAGAGAAAACTCTATATTTGAATACTAAAATGTAGCGTAGGGTTGGAGATGCCCTAAGGGGTGTAATTTTCAGATTTTAAGTTTTGAAAAAAATCTTTTATGATAAATTCTCCGGAGCTGCGCCAGAATCCGACAACTATATCACCACAAAAAGACTCATTACCACCCAAACCCACGACTCTTCACTGCCTCCAGCCGCCAAAAAGGCCACCACCGCCCAAATAGTGCCAGACCCTTTCCTCTTCAGCTAGATCCACTATTCCCCCACCATTTTCGAACCATGAGAACCTGTTTCTTCCCCACAAACAACCCTATCTCGCGCTTCTCTTTCCATCACTGCTACCAGCAACTTGAACCTAAACAATCACAAAACAACACGCACGAAACAAAAGTCTGCTCAAACGTCGCTCTCTCTAAGAAATGTAAATGAAGAGGTGTACGGTAAAGTATTTTTCTACTTGCTCAATTCAAGTGGAGAAAAGGTAAAGAAAAAAAACCTTTTTTACCTAGTATTTTCATGAATAAAGTGACACTACTTTTCATGAAAAAAATGATATTTAAATTCTTAAAATAGCGGGGCTCATAAAATGAGGAAAAAAGTCATTGAGAAAAAAATGATTTTTGCATCTTTGAGAAATGCTCTAAAAACGGTATTACAAGTGCATATATTTATTGTGGAATAAGTCATATGTTTTTGTTTGGTTATTTGGCTCTAGCATGAGAGTTATGAATAAATTATGAAAAAAATGTTGAGAAGCCATATAACATGAAATATTTTAGGTGAGAAAAATTTCATTCTTGGAATGAAGAAATACCATAAAACATGTGATGAAGTTTTCTTTTTCAAGTCATATAATGAGATGATTTTTGACTCTAAGTTATATATGAGGAAACTGAACTTGGGACTAGAGATCCTATAACCAGGTTCAATGGGAAGAACGAATCATATGATGACTTGTTGTGAAATGCACTATATATTTATTTTGTTCAATCCCTATGATGTGAGTGCATTTATCCTATAATGGTTTGTAAAGGTTGATTCTTTGAACTCTTAATGAAATTATGTATCTCATATGAGTGGGGTGTCAAATCATAGGAGCATCGTTGAAATATTTCACATATGTGAGTGTGAAAGTAGGCCGTTTTCTAAGAGAATGAGCTTCTTCTCAAAAACACTCATGAAAACTGGGATAGCACAAAGTGGTAATGTGCTGACTATTAAAGCTTATGTCAACACTTTGATTATTGTGTGTAAGCAGTAATACATTATTCCCCTAATCACTTATAGTTCAAGTCTGAGACCACTACTGACTCTAGAGTAAATATTATTGTTTTACAAAGTGAAGGTTCAATGCAGAGCACACCTTAATTATGGATAATAGTCTCTCTTCAACTAAATGGGTGAACTCTCTTATTTTAATATTAAAATGAGTGAGGGAATGTTGGTGTATATGCGTTTTATTATTAAAATAAAATATTAAGTGCATATGTTAGTGTGTATAAATTGTGGTAGACGATGACTATTTGTTCTTGTAACTTATATGACCATTAGTTCTTTTAACTCTCATTGTCATTAATTTCTTGTAACTCATATGACTGTTAGTGTCTTGTAACTTATGCAACATCTATCACATTTATCTACCCACATTACTACCTCTTATTCTACCCATTGATTACATGGAAGATTTCATCACCTATAAATAGTGGTGTTTCTTCCTTTGTGAAGTATCCCAAGTAAAAAAGAAATAATGTAAGAAACATGAGAAGTTTATATTTAGGTTAGTGTAGTGAAAAAGAGAGTTGAGACAAAGAAAAATATTTGAATTTTTATTTTTGGTGGTTGTTAAAGTTTTATTTTATGCCAATATTTTGTTCGTCATTTTCATGCTATATTTGAAAGATATTATGTTCCTTAACTACTCGTAATTTATTTTAGATAAATTTCAATCATTTTGTAAATAAAATAAAAGGCTAGTGAGTTATGTATGACAATTTAGTTCTGTTTACTAGGTATTTAAGGCTATTTTACTTTAGTTTATTTTAGTTTGAACATGATTTTGTGTTTGGACATTGTAAGTTAAAATCGGTCAATGAAAAATGTTTCTGTCAATTTTTGAGGCTTGCCCATTTTTTAATGACGGAAATTCAATGTAAGTTCATATATTTTGTATATTAAATTTGGCCGATCAAGAAATTATCGTTGATTTCCAAGGCCTCCCATGTTTATAAGACATATATTTTAATTTTTACGTTATTATTTTATTTATTTATTTTATATTTATTTAGTACTACACTTTTACTAAGTGTCTTTACGGGTACTCCGGAGTCGCTTCACATTAATGCTATTCGAAAGGAGTTTGAATTATATTTTCTATTCATTATTGTGTATATTATTTACGTTAGGAAAAATTAGGTTGTTTCTTAAATACTTGTGTATATGGCATGTTTATTATACTTGCATATTATCTTTATCTCCTCCTTAATTTGAAAAATGAATTCAGTCGGGACATGCAGTTGTGGATTTTGAATGATGCCTAATATCTTCCCTTCGGAATAACTTGAATCCCTTAACTAGAATCTATTGATTTCATAGACATTCATTTTTGCTAGTTAATTAATTGGTTTCCTAGTTTTTCCTAAAATTAGGCAGCAACTCCTTTAAAATCTTTTATTCTTAAAATTCTTTTAAAATTTAATTTAATGGAATTAATTAGATTATATTTTGAGTCACCACGACGTTTCGCCCTATTTGAATAAAGTAGGGATGTAAACATCATATCTAATATTTATTTTTCTCTTCCTGAGTTCCTGTCAAGTCTTTATTTCATTTCAAATGCATTTCTAGATTTTATAATTCTCCTATAACTTTTTGGACATTTATAAAAACAACTCTATAACTCGTCCTGATAAAATCAAATTTTTAGGCACATGCGTTCACTAAATTAGAGACAAGTGGGATTGGGACTATATATATATATCCTTTCTTTTCCCGCATAAAAGATACATTTTTCATTTTCTTGTATACAAGAGATCACTGAGATTTGTTGTAATGCTGAAGTAACCTTTTGTTCCATCAAATATTTCAAGCTATGATGGTTAGTTCAGACCACAAAATGCTTGAACTGAAGGTACTGCCTCCATTCGTCCACAACATTTAACAAGGCCATGTATTCCTTTTCATAGATAGATTTCCCCTTGTTCTTAGGTGCTAGTACTTTTCTGAAATAAGCTATCGGTCTTCCTTCTTGCATAAGGACAACACCAATGCCATTATGACTAGCATCAGTCTCTACAATAAACTTCTTGGTAAAATCAGATAAAACCAATACTGGTGTTGAGAACATAGTACACTTGAGAGTTGCAAATGCCAAATCAGCTTCCATTTGAAAGCATCCTTTTTGAGTAGATCAGTGAGAGGCCTGCAAATCGTACCATGACCAGCTACATATTTCTTGTAATACCCTATCAAATTGAAGAATCCTCTAAGGCCCTTCAAGGACTTAGGAGTAGGCCAGTCCACCATTGCATGGATTTTAGCCGGATCAATAGTCACTCCTTCTCCAGTAATAACATGACCTAGGTACTCAACATTAGGTCGTCCAAAAGAACATTTAGATCTTTTAGCAAACAAAGAGTGGTCCCTCAAGGTATCAAAAAAGTAACTAAGTGTTCAACATGCTCTTGTAATGATACACTATAGATAAGTATATCATAAAAAAATACCAGGACAAATCTTCTGAGGAAGGGTTGAAAAACCTGGTTCATCAAAGCCTGGAATGTTGCAGGAGCATTGGTTAACTAAAAGTGTTTCTCTTCTTGACTAAAAGTGTTGGTGATGAAAATTGAGATTGACTAGGTTGGACAATTCCCTGATTGAGCATTTAAGTAACTTGTTTCTCCAATTCAATCTTGTGGTAATAGTTGTACCGATAAGGTCTCAAGCTTATTGGTACCACACTTGGTTTGAGAGGGATGTCATGAACAAGTGCCCTGATAAGAGGCAATGACTTTGGCTCCTCAAACACTTGTAAATACATGTCTAGAACATCTTCAATAGTCTTATCCACCACTTCGTCGTCACTTTGGACCTCTGTGCTTAACATGAACAAATGAGCAATAAGAGCATGACCCTTTTTCAAAATTTTGTTCATGACACCACTATGTATCATGTTAAACCTACCCTCTTCAGTTATGCCCTTCAAGATCAGTTTATTTCCCTTCTTACCAATAGTGACACATTTCTTCTCGTGATCAAACTTGGTTGGATTGTACTTTTTCATCTAGTCATTCCCCAAAACAAGGTCACATCCACATAGAGGAATGATAAGAAGATCCTCTTGGAAGGACTTTCCTTGCATTTTCCACTTAACCCCTTGGCAATGAGATGTGCACATGACATCGTTACCATCAGCTACTGTGACTCTTACTAGCGCACAATAACTACATTTATAGCCTGGTCCAATGACTGTGTTGATCAATGAAACTGTGAGTGCTTCCTGAATCACTCAACAGGGTGAGGCTCCTATTCTTCTCCGTACCACTCACCAATATAGTATTAACTCCTTGAATGCTCCCTGTTAATACATTCAAAAGGACTGCTTTTTGCACTTCATGTTCTATCTCCCCTTCAATAATTAGGTCCATATAAGTTGGGTTCTCCACCTTCGCAGATACTCCTTCAGCAGTCTCCACTTCTCGCGTTAAGCAATTTAATTGCTTTGGTCGACATTGATGCCTTACAGTGTACTTGTCTCCACATTGAAACAAAACCTATTACTTTCCATGTACTCATAAACTTCAGGACTAAGTTTAAAAGTATTAGGTCTATTGGCTGAGCTTCCTAAGGCCTTTGAAAGGGAATTTTGGCTCATAGAAGTAGCATTCTTAGTGGTAACCTTGTTTCTTCTTTGAAAATCTTCAATTGCCTACTCTTTCATTCTAGCTTTCTCAATTGCCAACTTAGGAGTAGTGGGTTTGAACATCTTTATAGTGAACCTGATTTCCTCCTTTAATGCTCCCGTGAAACTTGATAGAAACTCTGCATCATTGAGGTGTGGATTCCTTACAAGCATTTCCGCTTTGAGGTCCTCAAATTTTCTGAGAAATTCATCCACTGAACCTATTTGAACCTGCCTATTAAACTGTTCAACAATGTCAGCCAGCAACTCATCTTCAAACCTACTAATTAACTCTTCCTTCCAATCCACCCAATTAACCAACCCTCTCCTCAATACTAGAGAGTGATACCAAGTCTCTGCCAACCAATTCAAATACAAGGCAACTGCTTCTACTTTCTGATGGTCCTGCATTTTATACAAGTTGAAATTCCTTTCACACTTTCGCAGCCAAACCTTAGGTTCATGACCTTCAAAACTAGGTAACTCCTACTTGGGAGGGAGAATGGGAACCATCTGTAGCATGTATTTTCTTTGTTCCTGAGTCAGATTAGGAAGTATGTCGTCTCCTTGTTGGTGTTCTCCATGGGCTCGATTAGGTACTCTCTCAAGAGTTGTTAGTCGATCAAGGATTAACTCTAACGTTCCTAGGATCCCCGTATATGTATTTCGAATCTCAAGTTGATTAGTCAGTACCTCCGTTTAGACCTCGTCATGTCTAGCCAGCTTTTCCTCCACAATCCTAGCTCTTGTTTCGTCAGCCATTCTCTACCACACAGGTCGCGTAGATGTTGCTCTGATACCAATTGTCAGGATCTCAATAAAGACCAGACTGTAATTCACAAATAAGAAGAGAAACTCTTGATTTTGGGACAATTTTATTATTATATTCAATAGGTAAACTGGATATTAACTACAAGGAATTGAAAAACTGAATTAGTTTATGATAACCAAATTAAATGGGCATCCACGGTGAATCTCGAATCTGTAGAAGGAAGAAAAGAAGATCTTAAGGTAGAAGAGAGAAAAGAGTAGAGGAGACAAATGAGTAGAGGAGAGAAAGAGGAGGAAGATTTTACTAGAAATATCGCTAAGTGATTCCTTCCTTCGAGGTCGTTATATAACTACAGTTGGTCACCTAATTAATGACTCGTTATTTCAGCCGTTAATTTCGGACACAGTTAATTTTCAGCAATTCGACTTCGATTCCCACTGCGGCCATTCCTTTATTTGCCTAATTAATTCTACTTTGTTGAGTAGGATCATTACAATATTTTTCATAAATCATGCATACTATCATAAACATATTCATAACTTCATAAGCTTTCTTGAAATATTCATAGTCAAATCATGAATAATGCATGAGTTCATATGAACTTGATTGAAAACTACGTAATATGAAGATTGAAATTGAATAATTAACTAAAAATCAAATAAGACCCATGGAAATTCCATGAATCCTAATAAAATTAGGTGACATTGAATTGGAAGAATTTATATTTTTTGGGACCCATTCGACGAATGAAAATCCATTGGTGAATTTCCACACACCTTGATAAGCAAATCCTAAATGCAATGGAGAAAAAAAGAGACTTGAAGCTTCAAGCTATAACTTTCTTCCTTCAACTTGAGAGAATTGGAGGGTATGAACTTGGATAAGAATTGGGGATTGGAGAGAATGAAAGGGTTTTCGGTAGATTTAGGTGTTGAAAGGTAGGAATAGGTCTTAAAATTAACATCGAAACGATATAGTATAGGCATTACTATATGGGAAAAGACCCAAATACCCTTAGGAAATAATGTTGGAGGACTCTATGGTTTGGGCCTATGGATTGTAAAACATTCTACAAACCGTACCGGTCAACCATATGTCATGTTACTAGGATACAAAATTGGCCAACTTTCTACGAAACCCTTCTATAGACCATCAAACATTCTACCGTCTGTAGAGCCCATTTGTAGTCCTCAGCTTTGAGTCCAAAATTTCACTAAGTTTGTTTCAATTCTATGAAACCATCCTACAACCCATCAAACTTACTACAACCCATCAAGTTCACTTGTATGTGAAACTTCAAAAACTTGAATTTTCCTGAAACTCATCGATCACAGTACCAGTACCGAAAAACTAAACTTTCCCTTCTTAATCCAACTTTCCAATTTCTAAGTTGTTACACTGCGTTGACGGAATTCTCATCCGAGTTGGTTTACTCAGAATATTGAATAAAGTCAAGTTTTAGACTTAACTTGATTTTTAAAACACCAAATTGCACAAACTCGCACAGAAAGCCTTGAGAGTCTTGCCAACCATACTAATAGCCTAAAATGACTCTTCTAGAGCTTATGTAATTGGTACAATTGTATTCTCAGATCATCTTCTTTAATTTTAGATAAATAATGACCATTCAAGGTTCAAAAGCTTCAAAACACTAAAATTCGCATAAGACCAAATGAACGACTAGGTGACTGAACTGTCAGTCCCAATGTCGCTATAGAAGCACTCTTAATGATGAATTAGAGGCATAATCACATAGATTATCTGGAGGGTCATTACAAAAGTTGTCCCCCATAATAGTCTTGATCTTGTTAATGGTTGGAATGTATCTAGTCGTTCCAGTGACATTACCGCAAACATTTATCACCCTAAACTTCTTCTCCTTTGGTTTGTATAAAATCTACTTTTTTGCCACTTCGAATCAAGAACTCTACATCTTTTCAAACTAATATCATTTAAAAATTATATGTATCCATAAAATACCGAATATAATCCATAAAAATGCTATCTTTAGTCAAACACATATAATTCCTCAACTCTGTAAGCATCATATATCAATTGTTGAGTTTGGTTTTAGTTACTACAGTCATTTTTAACATAATATGTTACCTAGTATTAGGATAATTTGAATTGTAAGTATTTGTTAGGTTGTTTTGATTGGTTATTTAGGTTTTTTTGAATTCTTCTTATGCAAATTTTCTACAGATTATTTTATCAAGTTGGCTATTTATAACCCTATTATGCTTAATCAAAAAATCGAGAAATAGTTTAATCAATACTTTTTACTTCCCCATTTTTCAAAAACTCCAACAATGGTATCAAGAGTTTTATTGATCTTACGATATCTATGAAATTTTTCGAAGAACTACCATGTTACTTTTAACCTGCATGGGCTATTTTTCAATCCTATTAATCTGTTAGGGAAACACATTTTAACCCATTAGGGATACTATTTTCAATATGTGCTTTTTTCAATGCACAAGCTTTACTAAACCAATTTTTAACCAAAAATAATGGCAAGCAACAGTCAATTTTTGAATTCCTCAAAAAATTTCACTGGTGAAATCTATCCCTATGATATATGAGAAGTTGTAATGGAAGATATACCCTTAAAACCTCTCCCTAAAAATCCCACAGTTACTCTAATTAAATCTTATTTTGATGAAAAAACCAAAAAATTCAAAGCACAAACTGTAATTCAAAATTTCAGTCGTGGATTGGATTTTTTCTAAAATCATTGCTTGTGAGACGACAAAAGAAGCTTGGGAATTTTTAAAAAAAATATCAAGGAAGTGACCGAGTTAGAAAAATGTAATTTTTGAATTTGAAAAGGGATTTTGAATCTCTTAGGATACAAGAGGATGAAACTATTGTTAAGTATTCTAACAAGATTTCTTTGATTGTTACTAAAATCTGATTGCTTGGCGAGGATTTGAAAGACGACTGAATAGTAGAAAAAATTCTCTTGACAATTTCAGAGAGATTCAAGTCTAAAATTTTGTCTCTGGAAAAGTCTAAAGATCTCTCAACTATCTAAGTCGAAGATCTAATAAGTATTCTGCATGTACAAGATCAAAGAAGATCCTTCATGCAAGATAATGTTACTGAGGGTGCTTCTTATGCACACAAAAAAGAAAAATGTAATTATCCTCTCTGCAAATACTACAAAAGGAAAGCACACTTAGAAACTTTTTATTGTTGGAGACGTGATGCAATATGTGGAAATTTCAGACAAGCCGGTCATTTTATAAAAGTGTGCAAACTTAAGGACAATCTTCAAGGACAATTTGTAGAAGCAGTAATCAAAGAGAAGCATAATTTTTAAATTACAGTATCTAAAGAAAAGGAGGAGCATTAAGTTTGCTTTTAGTTATTGTAGTAATTTTTTAACATAATAAGTAACAAACTTTTAGGATGAACTTGAATTCTAAATATTTGTTAAGTTGTTTTAATTGTTGAGATTATTTTGCCTTTTCTCAATTTTTGTTATGCCAATTTTCTACAAATTATGTTATCAAGTTGACTATTTGAATCTCTATTATGCCTAATAAAAATATTGAGAGATCTTTCAATAAATACTTTTTGCTGCCCAATTTTTTATAAACACCAATATCGACGTACTGACTTTAATCAATATGACACAACATAGACAATTCCTCAATTCTACTAGTGACAAGCAACATGCTGGTGTTACAAGAGAATGCGGAGTTGGAAGGGACTTCACCTCTTCAGTCAAACTGTTAAGCGATTATATGATGTCATTTTTTTCTCAGTCCATCCAATGAACAACACCATTGGAGTTAGCTTTAATAAATGATCCGCATAGCAATTCTGGATCCATGCCTACATTTTTCCATTTCTTATCAACTACAATAGTATAAAACTCCAATTCTTATACTTGTGGATGTCCCTGAAACATTCTGAATTCTGATCTCAATAATTTATATAGTCTAGAGACATCACTAGAAGATAATGAATAAGAAACATGCTGAATTATTTTCTCCCATTTGGGAAATTTAACCTTGATATGCCCAAATTACACCTCCCGAAAGAACTATAAGCGGTCGTTGTCAAATAAATAACCTAACTTTTAGGTTAGGGTCGATCCCACGAGGAATATGGTCTAGATTTAGGCTAGCTTACGATTATCTACGTTCATTAACACTACTTCCAAAAAAGGGCGGATTTGTAAATAAAATAACAGATGATTTATTTGAAGTAACAAATAAAAAGTAATCAGAATTTCCAGTTTGAATTATCAATATCAGATGAAAACTAGGGTACATGTGTTCCACGCGATTTCTTAACGCAGTAATTCCAATAATCGTAATTCTATCCTAGTGTTAACATGCAAGGTTGGTAAGTTATGTATCTCTAAGTGTTTGGTCCTCCAAATAGGGAATTTCACAACACAACTTGGTTCGTTTACTGGTGTATGTGTTACTAACCCTTACCCTTAACCCCAGATTAGCCTTCGTAGTAAGTGGGTCAGGCGATTAGATAGCAGATTCTCACGTCTAAATCTCCATTGTTTGATCTCTTTCTCATTTGTTACCTCCTTGGTTCGGCAAGTATGAATGAGGTGAGTTCTAACGTTGCACACCGTTAAAAATAATTCTAAACGAAAGGTTTAACAATACATGAATAATCACTAGTCAAGAATTACTTAGTTATTAGTTTTACTTTGTTAATTACTCATGGATCCCACAACCCTAATTGTGGATTTAGCTATTTATGCTTGAGTTATCACAATCCATATTTGAGTTTGAAGTAGAAAACATGGACATACAATTGGAATAGACTGAAATCTGAAATCTTCAATTGAAAATCAAAGGCAAATTGCATTAACAATCTTTAAGAATTAAAATGCCAAAATTGTTTGCACAATAATCCTCAAATCAAAAGTAAAGTTTCACAAAATGTGTAACAACCCAAAAATGAAAAATACAACTTATATTTATATAAACTAAGTCCTAAACCAAGTAGGAAAAGAAAACATAAGAAAATCTGGTTTGAGTAGTTTCGATCGACGACAGCCAAACGACAGTTCGTGGTTCAATCAACCGTCTGTGGTTAGCTCCATAAGTCAATAGTTGGCCAAAATCATATGGTATTCAAATGACGGTATTCACCTATGGCCCTTAGGTCTATGTATGGTGTATCTTGTCTCTCCGTTGTTCAAGTACTGGGACTCCTTTTCTATGAATCAAATGACAACCATCATCCACGGTCCTTCATCAGATGACATGGTGTCGTTAGCCTCAGTGGTTCCACCCTTGGTAACACTTCCTTGAGCACTCAAACTATGGCCTCACCTACGGCCCGTCAAGTAAATGACGACTCGTGATGAGATCGTTTGTTGCCAAAATCCTGCTGGTTCAGCTACATTCAAATCTAACTGCTTCAAACTGATATCCTGCAAAATTAGACCAAAACACCATCATATCTAGTAAAAAAATCCTAATACATATGAAAACTTCAAGTATAATGCATCAACAATACCAAAAATTCACGGTATATCGAACCTCAAAATACTCTCCCAAAAGAGGTCTGCTAATGTAAACTGAATACTCAATGGTATCCTTCCAACCATTCAACAGGTGAACCCATTATTAAAACCAATTAGTGTCATGTTTTGTTTAGATAAAGTGGGTGTAGGGAGGTGACACCTAGGGATTAACACAGTGTCTCTGTTTAGGGTGTGAGAATTATCGTCTTTGAGTTCCAAAAGTAATCAGACATCGTCATTTATTGAATGAACAGTTTTGGGAAAATTAAATGAACTTTTGTGATACATGTCAACAAATGAAGGATCAAAAGTTAAAAAAGAATATCGTACAATAGAAAATGGACATGATTGACAATGATGAAAGAATTTCCACTATAATCACTGATCAGTCCACAATTTCGACTCATTTAGGACTTTATTTTGATAGAAATAGTGTCCTCGAAAGTTTATTTTGTCTCAATATCTGATGAAAACTCTTAAGTTTCAGGTATTTGAAGTTTTAGTAGAAGCATGGACACTTAGGCGCAAAAAGGAACAAAAAGGCTGCAAAGAACGAAGAAGCTGAAGCCTGAGCATCGCCAAACATCTTTGGCGAATCGCCGAAAGGACAGACTCCGCCCTTTGTTCCAGTGTGCGAAGTCCCTGAAGGAAGAGGATCAAGAAGGCGATGAGAGAAGCAGTCAGTGCTTTACTGAATAGTTCCGCGAAGCAGTACTAAACCACCCAACTATCCAGAATGTGAAGACGCTGAAGGCATGCACTAAATGGCGATGAGAGAGAAGATGGGCGAGTCGCCGAGTCACTCGGCGAACTTGACTAATTTCGTCGAGCTATCTGCCAACACTAATTTCTGATAACTATAAATACTAAACTTGTTATTAATTTTAGAAGTTGTGAACCATTTTTATATTGTTCACAATAGAATAGTAGTTGAGAGATATTTTTCTCTCAAGTTTGGAGAGGGTTTTGTGGGAGACTTGAAGAGAGAAGGATTTTATCTTCCCCAAGTTAGAAGTGGGTCTTCTCCATTCTTGTTCATTTGCTTAAATCAAAGTTTAATTTCTTATACCCATTAGATTTTAGTATCATTTTAGGTGTATTTTGTTATTTCTTGATGTGTGGTTAAAAACCCCATTCTTGAGGTGTGATTTAGCAAATATGTGTTGATATTGTTGTTGGGTCTTGCTTGCTGATAGGCTAGATGTATTTTAATGGTGATTTCACTTAGTGGTTGTGGTTTAATTTAATGGGTTTGTAGTTGCACATACAAAACCACCCATGTGTTTTCGGCTTGCCTGAGAGGGAGGTCACGAAACCAAGACCACTTGACTGATGGCCTAAGGAGTTGGTCGACATGAGGTTCAGGCCGAGAGGGTGAACCCTAGTCGCATATCCTAACACTCAGCTCGAGAGAGTGAGTGGGGTAAGCTGTAGACTGGTCTTCATGTGGCAGATGGGTGTCCGAGAGGAAACCATTTGAAATGTGGTAAGTTGCCCGAGAGGGAACTTATTTCCATTTAAAGCTTAGCCTAGTCACTATTATTTGAAAATTTCCAATCGAAAGCATGTACCCAACGATTTATCTCAGCTTGTGTTGCAGTCACACCCCAAGAACTTCTCTCCATACTTGATTTTCTTGTTAATTTTTTGTTGTTTTTACTACTTGTGACAAAACCCCCATTTGATATTTGACACTTTCGTGTCACCCCCATTAATTTAGTATGTTTTTGTTGTCAATATCTTTAGCTACGACTAGTTAGAACGTAATTTTATTTTTCTATCAATTCTCAAAACCACTCCCTTGGGACACGACCCCAACCTTTAGTTGGGTTACTATACTATCGACGATCGTAGACACTCATACCGTAGGTTAATGTCGTTGGCCACGATAAGCATCAATCACCATTGTACGGTCCATAGTCCCTTTGACATGAGCAATTCTAATTCCTTTAAAAACTCCCTATAAAATATCAGAGCTATTGGAATCCGTGTATGTCACTCAATTTGAACAAAAATGGAGCTAGTTTTGAGGGTTTTAGTCCTATGGATTGGCTGGACTTTCATATATACTGTGCTCCAAGATTTTGGAAATTTATTTCGAGATAAAATTATTATATATGCTACTTTGAGTTCCACAAGTAACCAAACAGAATTATTGATTGAAAATAATTATTGAAGTCTAACTATCCCATAGCTAACATTAGATTTTTTTTCCTAGTATTATTTCTTATACTTAGGCTTTAGTAATTAATGAATTTCTAACTACATATTATCTGGATGTTGAAGTGAAACTATATATATAAAGTATTACTTTGGAGACTTGAAGAACATAGAATTCTTTTATATTCCTTGAGATTCCATTGTTTCTATTCCAAGTTTATAACTAGCAGTTTATGTTCTCATATCAAAAAAGGTAATGGTATGTTCTAAAACTTCTTGATATATCTTATTGTCCATTAATGTGTTTAGTATTGAAATCGTTCAACTATTTATTACCTGAAGATAATAATATGGAACTATTTCAGGTAACAAATGCTTTCCCTAATGGAGAACAAAAAGAGCAAGAGGCATTCAATACAATTTTCAATGCCGGAAGAGATCATTTATGAGATATATTCTAAGTTCCTAGTTGATTATTTAATGTGTGTTAAGTGTATTTCTATATTTTACAATTCTCTGATTTTGGATCCATGTTTTGTAGATATGCCTCATAGATATATCTCATCTCGATGAGACTAATTCCTCTCCCATTCAGGGGATGGAAAATTATCTTACACCGTAGATCAAAAGGTGGAAACTGAAAGAGCCATTGTTTGTCATATTGAGGAGTTAGATGACATTAAATATCCTATATTTGATTTACATTTTGTTCTACTTATGGAGTAGAAATGATCACCCTCTACTCTTTATTAATCTCAATGCAATATTAGTAAACTATCTTCCTTGTCTAAATTCCATTGATGATAAATTTACTCATTATTACTATTTATTTGGTTTTGAACCAGATGAAAAAAAGTACAAAAGTTTGATGAGTAGTATTCTGGTAAATATTTTCTCACCCGCAATATATTGGGTTTAACTCTTTATTCAAGTAAATCGTGGAGATAGACTAAAACTACACCATGTTCGTTGTTTCTGCTACTTTCCGAATGATTATTTGCCACGAAGGATCCATCTATTTCATAGGTACTCGTGATAAAAGATTCATATTGGAGTTTAGTCTTAATAAGGAGAATTTAAGAAATATGAAATTTTGGAATGATATAATAGATGTTATGACAAGAAAATTTTATAACTTGATAGAAGTGAGAAAAAATAAATTAGAAGTCATTGATCGTTCAAGATGTGATGTGGTGGAGTTTACTTTGTCAATTTTTTTGGAGTTGCAAAGCTTAAGGATTAGGAGAATCAAACTATCATGTTTTTTGAGGCATTTGGTCCCTAAGTTGCTCAGACTCGGGTGCGGGTGTGTGATACGGGTGCGGAAAGGTCGGATCCTTCATTATCTATTTTTTAAGATATCAGGATATGGATCCATGAATAAATAAGGGTGTGTCGATTCTAAAAATAGAGTTATGAAACCGAAATTATGAGATATTATTGTAACGACCCGAACCGTCGTTATTTAGGAAAAGCAAAACTTCGAGAAAATACTGGGCAACTGTCACGCCAGGGCGGGCTAGATGCCTCTAGAGCGACGGCGCCATGATAGGGTAAGCTTGCACCAGAGCAGGATAGGTGAGACAGAATGTAAATAACGCAAAATCTAATTTTCTTCTTCTTCCTAAAATACCTAATTTAGATGTAAACAACCCTCGAAACCCCCAAAAAGCTGCTCTAAGCTTGAGAAGGAAAGAGAAAGAGATCTCTAGTGTAAGGAGGTTGACGGATTACAAATTTTCGGCTAAGATCACTGTCACGAAGTCCAAAAACAAGGATCGAAGCCAAAGACTTTGCGCAGCTGCTTGATGCCCAGGTATGTTAAATTTTTATTAATTGAGTAGTTACAAAATTGTGCTCACTGCATAGTACAAAGATTATCAATAGTAGGATTCATGTGTAGGCCTTCGTGCACCGAGTAAGACAAGATTAAATGATCGGAAGAAGTCTTAGATGATGAACTAGGGTTGAGTATGATCAAGTTGGTTTTAAGTGATATATGTCAATGTATACTAGTTGGTGATGATTGTGATTTCATATTTTGTGTGGGGTATGTTAGTAATTGCTTCATTATAACTCATGCATGTATGTGAATGAAGCCTATTGATCACACCTAATGTAAATAAGTATGAACGAAGAACTACATGCCATGAAACACCTTTAATTGTATGATTTGTGATAATATATATTGTGATTGTGATTGTGGTTGTTGAATGGATCGAGTGTGTCGTTCTGACACACTAACAGGGATCGGATGCCACGTTCTGGCATAAATATGTGATCGGTTACCACGTTCCGGCATAATCATTGGATTGGGTACCACATTTCGGTATGCTAACAATTTGGGTTTGGGTTCCATGAGAGGACAAATGACTTGTCATAATTGTTTAATTGAAATTGTGAAGTTATGTTTTGTTCATAAGTGAAATTGCGATTGCATTGCTCTTGAAGGGTAAGTGATTATGATGACCTAAATATATTTGTTCTATTATGTTGATTTGACCCGTTATGCATCTTATTGTTGAATAAAATGGGAAGGGCCAAAGGTTCAAGAGTGTTAATATTGAGAGACAACGGTTGTCCGTATGTTGGAAGGGTGAGAAGTGGAGGTAGTGTACGTGATGTAAATACTTAAATGGATTTCACCTTGGAGAAATGGGTTCTTGGTTAGTAGTTAAAAAGTTGATATAATGTACCATGTGGCAAAGGCTGGGTAATATAAAAGAGCAAGTAAGAGTATGTCGTGGGTGGTTAGCCGGAATATTTGTAGTGGTGTTTTTGGACTCTTCTGCACTTTAGAAGGGTCAGTCGTTGATCAAGAACCTGGTAAATAGGTGGACTGAGAAGGTAGTTGTTAGTAAGAGTACTATTGTAATTCTGAGGTATTTCGAGAGAGGGTAAAGGTGGACAAGCGAGAGGTCTATTGTATGTTCTTGCTAGTTGATTTCTTATATTATGCGGTGGGCGTCGGGTCGACCGATGAGGCCTACCAGTACGTGTGGTTTGTACTGATACTACTCTTGCTATGCCTTTTTGGCATAGTCTGGACATAGGATTAGTGGTGTTCCATTAGGTGAAGACGAAGTTGAATGGATGATCAGAAATGGTCATCCATGGAGCAAACTAACTAATAATTTAGACTGGTTTTTGAATTGTATCTTGGAAACATTGAATATGTGCTTCTTATTGTCTGAATTAACTTATAATATGAAGTCTTAATTGCTTGAATGTGATATGCTATGATTACGTGCACAATAAACATGTGTCCGTACTTGGTTATGTGCAATGTGCTGGCTGAATTGTTGAAATTATACAAGTTGTAGCGGCTTGAGTATTGTGAAGGTTGTTGTGAAAAGAAAGTCCGGGCTAAGTTCGATGCAAGAGTCTACATAATTTACGAGGTGATTCATAAGGGGAAATCTGGACGCATCTAGCACTTGATGTAATAACCCTGTGAGTGTCTCGGTGATCTTGGGGATGTGTGGGTTGTGGTACTGAATTAATAAGAATGAGTTGACTCGTGTATGGTGGGTTTGACTTGGGGTAGATAATGTTCTATTCTAGCTATGGGGATTACCTTAAAAATGCATGTGTCATAGTTGGGAGTCTTTGGGAAATCTAGAAAGGAAAAGAACCCCAATAAAATTGTTGGCAAGAGTTCTATTTCCGTTGAGGCCGTTAAGGCGGGAATTTTCCCGCCAAGGTGAGGCCGCTAGGGTAGGATTTCATCCGCCAGAGCGAGATAGGGCGAGGCACAATCCCAGCCCTTTCTCCCCTATTTTTCCTAGTCACAATTTCAGAACCTGGATTTTATCCAATCTAACCCCTGCAATTCTTCAGTGTTTAGCAAATCAAGAATATATTATAAAACCTACAAATTGAATATGTATTGCGAATAACAGCAGTAAACCGGCATCCATGTGCTATAAAAACATAAGGAAAAACAAAAAGATAAAATGAAGTCTTGCTCTAAATTACAAGCCAAAAAAGGGGCGAAGAAACAATCAGGGACTCTGGGACTGCGAAGTGTCATCATCAGAGTCTAACTCCTCTAGGGCACCAGGCCTGTCGCGGCCTCACCCAAGCAAGAGAAATGTTGTAAATCCCCCTTCTCGACTATGGGAATCTCTTGTCCGGGGGCGACGCAAGTGAGCATGATCTTCACTGCCTTCCATATTTTGACTAACATATGGTCCATCTCAAGAACCTTCCTTCTCTCTTAGTGCAGCTCTCGACGTAGCATCTCAAGCTTTAGGGCGGTGCTGCGGGGAATCGGAGTGGTGCCAATATTAGGGCGCCCCAATCTCCTGTGGACAACTACCAATTCCTCATCTACCTATGCACCTGAGAGTGGGGGATGGGACCGGGAGGGACGACTGTCGTCGCCTCCCTCGTCGTCCAACTCCGCAGCCGCCTGACTAATGTTGGCCCTGTCCGTCCTCCTACTCTTGCTCCTAGTGGTGGAACCTTGCCTAATCAAAATAGGGTGAAAGGGGGGATCCATGGGAAGTACCTCATCAGTGTCTAGGAGTGGCACTCCCGCCCACTTACAAAGTGAAGTCACTAGTCCAGGCAGGAAGAACACCTTTTTATTACCTCGATGAACATCTTCCATTCCGAGATAATCTGTGCCCCCACATTTAGCTCGATACCATATAGCACACGCCACCACCAAAGCCCGAGGGTATGTCGCGTCAGTGCGGTTGCTAAATGGATGGATTCTCCTGGTAACCAAGTGTAGCCACGTCTTAGCATCAGGTTACTAGTCTATGCTAGTGATGCTCTCTGCCGTAGCCCAATAGATCTAATCCCGGCGTGCAGGCTCAATCAGAGTATCCATAAACAAGCCCAGGTCCATCTCGCTCAGCTTGACCTCATACTCTGCGTTCAAGACCTCGGGTAACTCTAGCGCCTCATTAAGGGTACTGGCGTTCAGGGGGATGTCAACTCCCCGGATGTGGATGACGGGGCGAGGGTCATCCCATTGAACTGTAGACACGACATTGTAAAACTCCCTCACCCAGGTAGAGCGAGCAGCAGAGGTAGCCACTTTCATTGGAGCCCAGCCAAACTCCATAAGTCGAGTGTGAAATGCAGACACTTTCTCCTCCAAATTTAGCAAGTGAAAACCCCGCTCACAATAGAATTTAGTTTTTCGGTGGTCATGGTATCGTTCTCGACCAACAACATCAGGGAACAGGACAAAAGAAAAATTCTCCTAGTTGATGCCAACCATTTAAAGAAGCCTGCAAAAAGATTCATAAGCACGATAGAACATTGGGGGATTAGGCAAAATCTTGTTTGAGGAGAAAAAGAATTTTTTTAGCCTTAGCTGATGCAGGACACTGGTTTACCACATTCCGCCACAACGGCCAAAATCCCACTAGAGCGGGATGATGGAGGTTGCCACAGCGGGATGAAGGTCGCCAGAGCGGCCTTCATCTGGGACAAACTCCAGGCTCGATCATGACGCCTCTTCTTCCCAGAATCCCTCATAATTCACAAATTTCAGCAGATCTGAGTATATTAACTACCCTAAAACCTAAATATCCAATTATTTTCACAAAATAACCCCTAGATGATGTCCAAATTCCAGTTTATGCCAATAAGACCTTTCAACTTCCCCAACCCGTTTTGGTATCGATTCGACCATATTTTTGCGAAATCCTTAAGCCTAGGACTTCGTGGAGACGTAAGAAATGTAAGAGATGTGCCCATGCTACGTTCTTCTATCAAACTAGCAACCTATGCTCAATTTTAGAATAACTACCCGGAAACAGTTTTTAATCGATTATGCAACAACATGCATTCGTTGTTAATCAAGTATTGAAGTAAAAACGTAAGGAATAAGAAATTTACCTTAATTTTGATGTTCGAAAGAGAGTGATCGAGCCGAATTTGGTGAGTTTTTGAAGTGTAGGGAGAATTGGGAAAAATGTTTCCCTTATTCCCCCTTTACTGCCCTCGATCTCTCGCCATAGCGGGAGATCCCTCGCCTTAGCGGCCCCACTTTAGTGGAAGGGTTGCCGCCCTAGTGGGGTTAGGCTGTGTAAGTTGAAAGCATTAGTTTCTTCGTGTGCGGACTTAATTTCCAAACCAACCCCTTGATTATAAGGTCTTTCGTGATCCAGATTTGAGAAAAGTCCATCCGTTGTGGTTTCTGTAATGGACCAATTCTGCAGTTATAAGTACTCCGAAATAGGGCGTGTTAGTGTCGTGCACTAATCATTCGGGGACGAACGAGGGAAAAATTGGTATCTATTTTAATGACCCAAACCTTCGTTATTTAGGAAATACGAAACTTCAAGAAAATATTGGGCCACTATCCAGCTAGGGCGGGCCAAATGCCGCTAAGGCGACGGGGCCACGGCGGGGTTAGCTGGCGCTAAAGTGGGATAGGTGAGACATAATGTAAATAACGTGAAATCTTATTTTCTCCTTCTTCCTAAAATACCTAATTTAGACACAAACCACCCTAGAAACCCCCCAAAAAGCTGCTATAAGCTTGGGAAGGAAGGAGAAGGAGATTTCTAGCACAAGGAGGTCGAGAGATTATGGATTTCCAGCCAAGATCACCGTCACAAAATCCGAAAACAAGGATCGAAGCCAAAAACTCCATGCAACTGCCTGGCGCCCAGGTAGGCTAGGTTTTTATTAATTGAGTAGTTACAAATTTGTGCTTACTGTGTAGTATAATGATAATCAATAGTTGGATTCATGCGTAGGATTTCGTGCACTGAGAAAGACATACTTAAATCATAGGAAGAAGCCTTAGATGATGAAATAGGGCTGAGTATGGTCCAGTTAGTGTTATGTGATATATGTCGATTTATACTAGTAGGTGATGATTGTGATTTCATGTTTTGCGTGGGGTATGTTAGTAACTGCTTCATTGTAATGCATACATGTATGTGAATGAAGCCTATTGATCACACCTAATGTAAATAAGTATGAATGGAGAACTACATGCCATGAATCACCTCTTGTTGTATGATTTGTGATAATATGTATTGTGATTGTGGTTGTGGTTGTTGAATGGATCGGGTGTTGCATTCTGACACACTAACTTGGATCGATTGCCATATTTCGGTATAAATATGGTATCAGTTGCCACATTCCAGCATAATCATTGGATCGGGTACCGCGTTTTGGTATGCTAAAAATTTGGGTTTGTGTTCCATGAGAGGACCAATGACTTGTCATAATTGTATAAATGAAATTGTGAAGTTGTGCATTGTTCATAAGTGAAAATTGTGGTTGCATTGCTCCTGAAGGGTAAATGATTATGATGACCTAAATATGTTTGTTCTACAATGTTGATTTGACCCGTTATGTATGTCGTTGTTGAATTAAACGGGAAGGGCCAAAGATTCTTAAGTGTTAATGTTGAGAGACAAAGGTTGTCCATATGTTGCAAGGGTCAGAAGTGGAGGTAGTGTATGTGATGTAAATACTTAGGTGGATTTCACCTTGGAGAAAGAAATCGTGGTTAGTAGTTAGAAAGCTTGATATAATGTACCATGTGGCAAGAGTTGGGTAATATAAAAGAGCAAGTAAGAGTATGTCGTGGGTGGTTAGCCAGAATGTTTGTTGTTGTGTTTGTGGACTCTTCTACGCGTTAGAATGATTAGGCTATTATCAAGAACCTAGTAAGTAGGTTGACTGAGAAGGTAGTTGGTAATAACAGTACTAGTGTAATTTTGTATTTCGAGAAAGTGTAAAGGTTGAAAAGCGAGGGGTCTATTACATTTTCTTTCTAGTTGATTTCTTATATTATGTGGTAGGCGTCGGGTTGACCGATGATGCCTACCAGTATGTTTGGTTTGTACTGATACCACTCTTGCTATGCCTTTTTGGCGTAGTCTGGTTGCAAGATTGGTGGTGTTCCATTAAGTGAAGACGAAGAAATTCTCTAGCAGTTATTATCTTTCCTTTCTCATGGTGGGAGCTGTGTCTTTTATTTAGTATGTCCAATTTGTATTCTTAGTAGCTCTTGTACCTGTTTAGAGTAGAGTTAATTAGTTTACAATTCTTAACCGAAATTTTTCTAAAAGTTCTTATTTATGAAACCCTATCATTTCATTATCTCCGTTTTTCTTTAATTTTTTTTCATGTTTTAACTATTGCGATATGAGGTTTCTCCTACTTAGGTGTTAGAGTAGGTGCCTGCACGGCCCGATGGGTAGGGTCGTGACAATTATGTGGAGAACATGACGACAACCCTTGATGGAGATCAAAGGAAAAAGAGTAACCTAGAAATTGCTATATAAAAGATATTTCATTTCCTTCAATTCATCTTAGCTTTTGTATTGATTACACAAATCATTAAAATTTTCTAGAGTTTTCCCATAAATTTTGGTCCAAATATGCAAAATCATTTGACCAAATCGGACACGAATTACACACCCACATCGTATTGACATAGGTTCAACACCAAAAGTGAAGAGTCGGAGCAACTTAGCTTTGTTCTAGCTTGAAAACATATTTCTAGGGTTGCTTTGGTAGCCGTACACCTGAAGCTGAGAGTGTTTTCATAGCTTACAAACAAAATCGGATTACATTTTTTTATTTTCAAAAGAAAAGTTTGAGTGAAATTAAAACAATAGAGCTTGCTGAAAATATTGAGATGATTCGTATCTATAGTCTTGTACATAGACTTTTATCTTGTATCTACTGTTAGTTTTGAAATTTATTATTTTGGAGGGTAACTAGTTTACTTTTGGTATTAATTCTTATGGAAGACATCACTGTCTATATATATACACACCTTGAGAATGTTCCTATTATTTTTACAGATAGCACAATGTTGTTCCTTAGTTTGTTTTATTCGGACAAGTGTAGAATGAAATGATAAAAAAGAATGCAAATTTTGAGACTTAACATTGCAAATAACCTAGAAACCTTCAAGGTATTTGCTTACGCATGCAAAGTTGTACTAACATACCCAAAAACATCGATAAAACAGTAAAAGTTCCAAGCTCTTAGGCTAAATAATACAAGAAACATTTCTGCAAAACATAATATCTAGGAAGAAATAAGACAAATTGAACATCTAAACTAGCTTAATCTTCGGAAAGGCATATGCGACTTGAAAACATTCCCCAATAATAGTCTTGAGTGAGTAAAAAGTTGTAGTGTAGCTAGTTGCTCCAGTGCCACCGAACACTTTCACCTTCGTAAACTTATTTAATTTTGGGTTGTAAGAAACAATTGTATGCCAAAATCTCTTTGCATCAAGATTTCTCCATCTTTCCAAAGTAAGATTGGTATAAATTTATCACCACAGATATTTGCTTGAATATTATCCTTCAAAATATGTTGTTTTGTCCAAGATTCAGCTATTCCCTATTCTTTCATCCACCATATATCAATATACTGATTATTACTATCCTTAGAAAAACACAAACAATTCCCCAACTCCCCTAGCGGCAAGCCCAACAATGGGATTTGCAGACCACGTGGAGGTGACAAGGAATGCACCTCTCCAGTAAAATTATTAAATGAGTAAATGTTGTCATTATTTTTTCAACCCATCCAATGAATAACACCATTGATGTTAACCTTGCTAAATAATCCACATAGATGTTCTAGAGACTTGCCCACATGTTTTCCATTTCTCATTAACTCCTAGAGTATAAATCTCCAATTCAGATACTTTTGGACTTCAAATAGACTTTCTAACTACTGATCTCAATAGTTTAAACTGACCAGAGGCTTTACTAAAGTAGAATTAATAAGAAACACGACGAATTCTTTTCTCACATTCGGGCAATTTATCCTCGAAATACTCACCTAAAATAGGATTGCTAAAGTAAATTCTATGGTCTACGTCATATCTCCAACCACTCAATAAACATATAAATCCGTTACATGAACCAATTAATGTCATGTTACCCCAAGAAAATTTGAGTGAAGGGAGGTGAAACATAGGGCTCAACACAATAGCTCTGTGTATGGGTGAGAATCATCTGCTTTCAATACTACTAGTAACCGTACATATTCATTAATTGAAAGAAAAATGCTGGGAAAATCAGATGATCTTTTGAGGTGATACCTGTTAATAAACAAAGGGTCGGAAGTTAAAATAAGGTACCAAAGTTTACAAACCATCTTACAACGGAAGATGGACTTGATTGTCAATCATGAAAGCATTTCAATCAGAACCACCGTTGGAAGGTCCATAATCATGGTGACAGGAGAGATTTTTCTTCCTTCGCTATCTTCCTTCAAAATCTTAGAGCTTTGAGATTCCGTGGCTGTCACATCCTTTGAACAAAAAGGGTGCTAGTTTTTAGGGTTTGGCCTTATGTATTTGTTGGGCCCTCATATATTGTGGGCTTCAACATTTATAAAATTTATTTCAAGCTAATAGGACTATATAAACAAAGTAAAATGACTTCTAGAAACTATAATTCAAAGAAAAGTGACTTCAGTAATTCATTATCATAAGTCAAGTGGCTATTTGGATATTAAACTCTATATTATTATGTTTTAGCAAAAGTTAAATAGTTATAAGGAGTTGCGGTAAATTCTATTGAAGTTCCATAATCGTGATAGGAAAATCAAAAAACATGAATTCCATTTTAGTAGCAAATTTTTAGGGCTTAAGCTGGCTTCTAGATAACTATAGATGGTGCAAGAGAAAAGAAAATAGCCACACTATGCATAATTACTTCCATTTAAAAATGTACTAATATAAAATTATCATAAGATAAAAATTCAAGATCCTTGAAAAAAGGCAATACAATGCATCTTGATAATTCAATAAGTTGTATTGAAGAAAAAAAAAAAAATTTCAAAGTTAAGATTAATTCCGACCTATTCGTCTATTTGTGGAAAATTTTTAGCTGCATAAAAGTTTCATAAACCCAACACAACAACATATTTGGTGTAATCTCACAAAAGAGATAAAAAAATTATGACGCAAAAGGAAAGATATTCATTATATACTCATATAGAAACAATTTGAGTATGGTTTTGACAAAATTGAATAGTTGTGTAGTTATTAATTAGCTTGTTACTATGCTTCAACAGTTTGACCTCCATTTTTTTCTCTTCCTTTCTATGAATGAACAAGCCTCTAATTTATAAGGTCATATAAGTGTAACAACCTGTTCCCATCATTTTAGAAACGTCAACGGGGAAAGAATTGGGGCCAGAAAAACTTTTTGTAGTAACTTTGAAATTTGTAGCCTAGTCCAGATTTGGACGAAATCTGAGTCAGGTAAGTTCTAGGGAAATCTAGTAATAAACCGGGGATCTCTAATGATTTTGATCAAATGAGTGAATAGGTAAGACGTTAAGGAGCCAGTATGACTTTACAGAATCAAAATTGAGCGAGTAAACTCCCGAAACTAATCTTGGCGTAAAAGGGTAGTTTCTGAACATCAAGGGTGGAAGGTGTGTTGTGAATTGGGGTCTTGGAACTCAAATTTGAGGTTCTGTCTCTGTGTAAGCCGTCAGAGCAGGATTATTCCAGCCAGGGCGAGGCCGTTGTGATGGGTTGGGGTCCGCCGTAGTGGGCCAGTCACGGGTTAAGTCATTGAAAAACCCCAATTTCGTTATTTTTCTTCAAACTTTGTTCTTAAGAGTTAGGAGACGACCCATGATGACTTCTTGACAGTTTTCCATGACTTTTGGTGTTAAAACTAAGAATTTTACTCCCCTAATCCATTTTTCGATACGTAGAACTTAGATTCATGGGTAATTACATTGCAGGAGGGTTTTGGTCTAATGTTGATGGTGGGGAAAATCCCTAGCTGCACATTAGGATCATGGGTTTGTTATAATCCGGGTAAATTAGACATTAATTATTGATCTTTGCATTATATTAATTATTTTTATACCTAAAACAAGCGGAAAGAATCCGAGAAGGGAAGGATCAAGTTTCTTAGGAGGATTCAAGCTTGATTTTGACGTAGGTGATGGTTTGATTTTCTGTTTGTGTGATATATGCCGGTTAATTTCTTTGTTGTATGCATACATGTATGAGAACAAGGAATGTGAATTGAATCTAAGGCAAATGAGTAAATGTATATGAATAATTACATGCCATGAAACCATTGCTTGATTGTATAACTATGAGCATTGATAATTATAGGTGTGATTGGGATTGTTGTTGTGCTGAATGGATCGAGTGTCATGTTCTGTCATATATATTGGATCGAATGTCACATTTCGACAAACATATTGGATCGGTTTCATTTTCCTACACATGTATATTAGATCAGGTGTCACGTTCCGACACACTAACAATTTTGGTATGAGTTCCATGAGGAAACTATTTTTGATTGTTATGCTTGTCATTGACAATGGAAGACTAGATGTTGCTCTGAAATGATAAGTGAACTGTATTCGGTATATCTGTGCTTACTATGTTGTGATTGATTGTTATATATTGTGGTTATGGGAGTAGCCGCTTGATTCTACCAGTACACTGTGAATGTGTACAGATATTGCACTTGCTCTTTCTTTGTTCAGTACAGGGCATCTTCAAGCGGTTATTGACAAACCTCATTTAGGAGATCATTGAGTGAGATTGAATTCAAGGGTGAGCCATTTCTTCTAGGCTGCCATGGATTTCTTATGTTTAGTCCATTCTCTTCGGACTAGACTAGTTCTTTAGATATTTATTATGTTTTAGCTTTCGGGGTTGTACCCCTTATTCCTTGGACTTGTTGATTATTAGAGTTTTGGTACATTGACTTTTAGGTTCTAGGGGTTGTTTTATGCATTTGTTGTTTCGTTTATCTTTCGGAGTTTATTGGAACTCCATATTTCTTAGACATTTAAAAATGCTTCCGTGTCTATAAATGTTTAGTTTATCATTAAGTTTCTTAATTGGGTTGTAGTAATGGTTCTCCCACTGGAGTGTTAGTGTTGGTGCCAATCACAACGGTCTGGTTCATGAAAAAGTTGGTATCAGACCCTAGATTCGTTGATCTCATTGTATTAAAATGAGTCTAGTAGAGTCTTGCGGAACGGTACGGAGATGTCTATACTTTTCTTTGAGAGGCTATAGGACTTTAGGAAATCTCTCTATTTTTATATTGTCTGCTTTCATGCTATAACTTGATTCAAATTGGTATCTAGCGATCCGAATCGGTATCTAATTTCCTTCAGTCTTCTGTCCGTAGATGGTTAATACTAGATTCAACGGCGTCAGGTCGGTTGCTCCTTTCAATGAGCCAACGAGGAGTCTGCAGCCAACAACCATGGTTGAGGCACGGGTAGGGCAAGAGCAAGAGGAAGGGGCAGAGGAAGGGTGGCACCCGCTTAGGGTGGAGCCCAAGCTGAAAATGTTCCAAGGGAAGAGGCCCATCCTACACCACAAGAAGAGGTAGAAGATAATGTGGAGATTGAGGAAGAGGGGGATGTTGAACCAGAAGAGGATGCACTTGCTAGGAATACCGACGTTCCTCCCTTATACCCAGTGGTAGCTCAGCAGATCATGTCTTTCCTAAAGGGGTTGGTCGGCCCTATAATCCTTCCCGCAGTGCAAGCTGCTCAACCATCGATCAATCGCCCCGTTATTGCTACTACTATTCCTACGGTAGATGGAACACTAGGCACTGATGCCTTCTTCCATCCTTTGTTGGTTCCGTGATGACTCGTAATGAGCATGAGATATTGACTAATTTCCTGAAAATTGAAATCGCCTATGTTCCATGGTTCTGAGAGCGATGACACCTATGAGTTCATCTTGGATTGTTATGAGAGGCTTCATAAGTTGGGTATTGTACATCAATATGGGGCAGAGTTTGTGACATTCTAGCTTCAAGGTGAGACTAAGCAGTGATGGAGGGCCTATGTGTAAAGATTGCCAGTTTTTCCCCCACTCACTTGAACACAGTTCCATGCTCTGTTTTTGGAAAAGTATGGGCCCAGTCTTTGTGGGATCACAAAAATGATGAGGTCATGTCTTTGGAGCAGGGTGGAATGTATGTAGCTGCTTATGAGGCTAAATTCCATGTATTATGTAGATATGCTACGCAATTGGTGACTACTGAGGAGGAGAGGATTCGTCTATTCGTCAGGGACGAAAATCCGAGTTACATGTTTTGTCTATTAATATGACCACTGTAGGGAAAAGTTTTAATGAAGTGATAGATTTTGTGAAGAAAGTGAAACGAGTTAGACGTGATTGGCAGGTCAAAGCTTTGGCTAAGAATCCCGCCAACACAAGTAACTTTCAAGGTTCTTACTCCAGAGGTTCATGTAGGCCGATACTTGTAGCCCGGCCAGTTCAGTCAGCATTGCCCGCTTCTATAGGTAGTTACTCGAGGATTCCACTACATAATTTTATTCAAGATATCCAGGGAGTCGCACCTTCGACGGGTAGCAGCCCATCTTTTGACCGCACTTGTTATAATTGTAGGGAGCCTGGGCATATGAGGAGAGATTGTCTCCACCCGCGCCTGTTGGATTCTGTGTTAAAGCAGACTAAAGTAGTATACCCACGTGCAATGGTAATAATGGTAGAGGGCATCCATAAGGTGGGAGAGGAGGGAACCAACAAGGTCGTGGAGGTCGAGGAAATGCTTATGCGGGTAGAGGAGCAGTGCAACCAGGCAAGTAGGTTGTTCGTGAAGATGACAAGTCTCAGTGTTATGCCTTTCTGATACGTCCAAACTTACACCTCAATTAAAAAGTATAAACGGTATAAGTAAATTTATAGAACTCAACGTGAGTAGAGGTCAATCCCACAAAGAATTTCTTACATAAATGATTTCACTGTCATGTTTATCCAAATTTTGTTATTATTTCCTAAAGAAAACAATTACGAAATGTAAATTGGGTTTAGTTGTAAATTTCTAGTAACTAATATTGGTAAGCAAAATCCAGTTAAACAATTAACAGAGTATTAGTTATAAATATGTTTTGATAATTAAATAAAACTAGGATTGTGTTCCCTGTAACGTTGCATCTAATGTTTTTTCGTAAATGAGTTTCAGGCAATTCATCTCTGCAAAATACAGGCAAGTTAGATATATATAACACATCTCAGTCTAATTAGATAACTTTCACTCAAGTCCTCTCGTTCCTAGAGTGTTAACAACTATTACTCTCGCTTACAATGGTGTTAAAGTTCTTTTCTCTCAAACTCGAACTTTGACTGCTTTTCTTCTGGTTAATTAAGCTTTTTCCCAACTATCATTTTTCTCTCGAACAAATGACAGATACAGGCTAACTCTAATGCGTGCACTCATTAGAATACATGAATAACAAAAGCTAAATTATAATTTGCATCTTTTAATCGCCTTCTAATTGTCTTACCAAATTACACTTAGAATTACGTCATAGATCCCACAATACCAGTTGGGGTATTTAGCCACTCATGATTTCACGTAAACATACAAAATTATATGATGAAAACATTATAAGAAAATACTTACGAAAATCTGCGAAATTGTCAAACATTTGATAATTCAAAACCAGAAATTCAACTTCGAAACTTGATTCAATGTCAATCGTCAAAAACAAAAGCTAAGAATATTAGAAACTTAGTCGCTCGTTCAAGATATGACGAGATAAAAAAATAAAAAAACGTCCTAATTAACTCAAATAGAATGTTTAAAATGAGTGCTACTCGAAGTAGGACAGAACTGTCGGGTAACAACATGGGCACTTTGACGATCCGTCAAGGGCTTTACGGTCCGTGAAGTCCTTCGTGGTCATTACTTGGTACATCTAAGATTTGGATCTTCAAAGCCAACACATTGGAAAGGTACCATGGACAACACCACGAACCGTCATAAGGACCACGGTCCGTCTGGGTGTTTGTGGTCTTCAGTTGGCCACTTCTAGTTTTCACTCATTTGCTCCTGGCCACTGGTTCAACTTCACGATCACCACACGGGCCATTATGCGGACCATGGCCCATGAGGCCTTCCATGGTCTTCACTTAAGTCTCTTTGTCACTTTATCTCCCTAAGACCCAAACACTAGTTCCACTGAACGGACACTACCACAGACCGTTGTGAGGACCACGGCTCGTGAAAGCGTCTGTGGTATTTACTTGGTCGACCAATATGTTATCTTCCATGCCTTCTCACTGGTTCCAATTCACGAGCCCTTTCACGATCAGTCATGATCTACACGACCAGTCAAGGAATTCGTGATTTTCACTCTATTCCATCCATTTTTCACTCTACATTTCTTCTCTTCTTTCTTCTTTGACATCCTCATGTTTTACATGTAGAAACACTACTAAACACATCATATCCACATAAATACACTCGATTCTAGTATTAATTCTTAGTTTTTGAGCATCAAATGTGCCAAGATTTTGCAACACATCACTTTCCGAGTAAGACCGAGGTAAAGGCATCTGAAGAAGTGATCACAAGTACTATCTTGTCTCTGACTAAATGGCTACTATCTTGTTTGATCCGGGTTCTACTTATTTGTATGTGTCAGTTCAGTTTGCCTTAAGATTTGATATAGTTTGTGATGTACTTGATGCCCCCATCCATGTTCTACCCCAGTTGGAGAGTCAGTTATAGTTACCCATGTATATCGTGCTTGCTATCTTGTTTATATCTACATGTCGTTGATAATGGAAGAATGTGTGTTGCTCTGAAATGATAACTGAATTATATTCGGTATATGTGTGCTTATTATGTTGTGATCGATTGTTGTATATTGTGCTTATGGGAGTAGCCACGTGATCCTACCAGTACAATTTAGTTGTGTACTGATACTGCACTTGCTCTTTACATGGCATCTTCAGGAGGCTACTGACAGACCTCATTTAGGAGACCATTGAACGAAGACTGAATTCAAGGGTGAGCCAGTTCTTCCAGGCTGCCATGGATTTTTTTATGTTTAGTCCATTCTCTTCACACTTAGACTAGTTCTTCAGATATTTGTTATGTTTTAGCATTCTGGTTTGTATCCCTTATTCCTTAGACTTGTTGATCGTTAGAGTTTTGGTAAATTGACTTTCAGGTTCTAGGGGTTGTTTTCCGCATTTGTTGTTTTGTTAATATTTCGGAGTTTATGGGAACTCCATATTTCTTAGAAATTTAAACCTGCTTCCGTGTCTTTAAATGTTTACTTTATCGTTAAGTTGCTTAGTTGGGCTGTAGTATTTGTTCTCCCACCGGAGGTTTAGTGTCGTGACACTGAGGTTGGCCTTGCTTGTTTTACCCCGGAAAATGACTACCTAAAAATAGGGTGGGAGCAAGAGTTTTCACTAAATTGGTTCAAAATATGAAGAAGTCAAACGAGAACGTTAGCTACACGTACAAATTGGTTTTGCAAAAACCATAAAATCAGAATATTAAAAAATAATGGCACGAATGTTCATTTTTTTAATGGTAGTGACACGGGTTAGCCCAACTTTTAATATATCAAATATACAAGCATTTTCCCAAATTTGAGAGACTTTTTCTTTTTGTTAAACTAAGTTGAGGGTTGTAAGTGATTTTCAAATTTGTACAGTGAAAATGTTGATGATAATAATAATAGTAAGAATAACAATATTAATAATGATTAGAAGATATAAATAAATAATAATAATAATAATAAAATTATCGCAGATTAGAGTGAAAGTAAAAGGATTTGTAATGGATCACAAAATAAATGATCAGGTATAAAAATGCTTGTAAAAGACAAACTTTTAAGGAAATAATTGTTTTACCAATAATCAAATATGTTTTTTCAGAAAGACTATTTCAAAGGAAAAGCATTTTGTTTTCTTTTTTTGGCTTTCTAAAATATCTCTTAAATATTTGAAACTTTTTAGAATTACTATCCAAATTAATTTAGAAATACCTTTGGATATCATATGTTGACACCCAATTTCGGCAAAACATTTTCAAAATTCATAACTTTTAGTTTTATTTATTCAATAGTTCAAAATAAATTTTATAATTTTGGATAAGTTTATTGATATTTATCGTTATTTCTTAAAATTTCAAGATTTTTATCAGTTAATTTTTATTACATTATTTTTTGTCACAATCAATTGAATATGATGTGAATATCATGTCTTCGATTAAATCATTATTTTATGTTAAATTGCATTTTTAACATGCCATTCATTTTATTCATTACATTTGTTAATATTCATTTATTTGTTACTTTTATTCATATTCATTTTTTATGTTCTTAGCGCAATCTAGAAATACATTTAAATATGGATAAGATTGCATACATAGATATTTTGTTAACACGTGGTTTAGCCCACAATTATAATATAGTGGTATTTTACTAAGACAATTTTTCAATTTTCTATTTAAACAATTTCTTGGTCATTAAATTGGTGCTGGTGGATAAGATTTTCGATAAGACCATCTCCAACTCATCTCTATTTTACTTTTCATTCTCTATATTTGGAGAGTAAAATAGAAAATGACCTCTCCAACCCCTCTCCATATTACTTTCTATACTCCATTTATAAAAAGGTGATCAGTAGTTCTCCAAATTAGGAGAACTACTAGTCAGCTTTCTATTTCACTTTTGATTATTTTAATATTATTTTTATGATATTGTTAATTAAGTTTTTATTATTTATAATTATTTTCAAATGCAATATAACATCTAAAATTACTAATTTTCCATTTTATTTTAAAAAAATATTAGCACTTTAAATATGTAATTTAAAATTATTTTTAATATTATTTATATTATAAAAGACTATTAATTAAGTCTATAATATTTGCAATTATTTTCTAAGTAATAATATCTAAAAAAAGATATTATTGATAAGTATACCACTTTCATCCCGAATTAACAATTTTTTCTAATTTAATTTTTAAAAGTTTTTTTCACTTTACCAATATGTAATTTAAAATTAAAATTATTTTCACTATGAAGAATGTGCAAAATTACATGATAATTCAAACAATCTACTTTTAAGTTACAATGATAAATGATTAAACTACACTTTTTAATGAGCATGATAATACATGTTGCAAAGTTTGAAATGGAACAGGGGAAGTAAATTTGTATACAACATAATTGGATACAAGATGAAATTGTTAATTTAAATAATTTTTAGCTACACATAAAAAAACAAGTACAAAAATTGCTCTTTTTAAACTCCATAATGCATTAATAGAGAATTTATGGAAGAAATGTAACAGTCTTGAAAGTTGAATATTTATGTAAAGTTTAAAATACTTTTTACGACAATGCAATATTCACGATGTAATTGTATTTCATAAACAAAATTCAGTTTGATTTGAATTGTTCATCAATATTTATTATATATAATATTTGTCGCATTTATGTTACAGAGAAATTTAGAATAAAATATTTTTTATTAAATGAAGAATTTTAAAAAGAATAAAATATTATATTATATGAAAATTATATTAATTATAGGGTGATTATTTGCAAAAAAAATGATTTATATTATGAAATAGGCAAATAAAAATGAAAAGGAAATAATATTAAAATATAGCGAGAGAGAAGAAGATTTCTCTTTAGAAAGTAAAATAAAGAATTGGTTGAAATTGATTTTCTGAAAAAATAGAGAGAACTCTATATTTGAAGAGTAAAATGTAGCGTAGGGTTGGAGATACCCTAAGGGGTGTAATTTTTAATTTTTTAGTTTTGAAAAATTCTTTTATTATTCATTATATTTTCCAGTAATAAACTTTTCGGAGCTCCGCCAAAATCAGGCAATTCTACCACCACAAAAAGACTCATTACCACCCAAAACCACGACTCTTCACTGCCTCGAGCCGCCAAAAAGGACAACACCAGCCAAATAGTACCAAACCATTTCCTCTCCAGCTCGATCCACTATTCCACCACCATTTTCGAACCATAACAGCCCGTTTCTTCCCCCACAAACAACCCTATCTCGCGCTTATATTTCCATCTGTACTACCAGCAACTCAAACCCAAACCATCACAAAACAACACACACCAATCAGTTCTCCAACAAACCCACAATAGCCACAGGAAACAACCCACCACTGCGAGCTTCGAGCTTTGGTGAACTCTGGTGAACCATCTCCATTCTCCATTTTTTTCGGCTAAACTAGACCCGAACCAGTTGGAACAACCACCAAGCTCCGACGAGCACACCAATGAACAGATCAACACTAATCAAATAGTAGGCACAGTCCTCTGGTGAAAACCAAACTCAAATGACCCCCATTTTTCGCTTCTTCTCCATCCCACAAAACCACCAAATCTCAACCCCACCGTCCAGCTTCACACACCACGAGCTCGTGAGTGTTTGTTTATATGCATTTTATTATTAAATTAAAATAATAAGTGCATATGTTAGTGGGTATAAATTATGGTAGAAGATGACTATTGGTTCTTGTAAATTATATGACCGTTAGTGCTTGTAAGTCTCATTGTCATTAGTTTCTTGTAACTCATATGACCATTAGTATCTTATAACTTATGTAACATCTATCACATTTATCTACCCACATTGCTACCCCTCATTCTGGCCATTTTTTATATGGAAGACTTATTCACCAATAAATAGTGATGTTTCTTCCTTTGTGAAGTATCCCAAGTAAGAAAAGAAATAATGTAACAAAGATGAGAGGTTTATATTGAGGTTAGTGTAGTGATAGAGAGAGTTGAGACAAAGAAAAATATTCTTAGTCTTCAACTATATTCACTAGACAAAAGAGAATATTTATATGTTGAATGAAGGTGTTTTTTTGTGGAGCTTTGAACTCTTCAACTAATCCGGATTTGTTTGAGTTGTACAACTTTGTTGGCTTGTTGTATCCTGGAGGGGATAAGTCAAGATATATATTGCTGGATTGGTGTAGATTATGCCACATTGGGCTTCAATCTCCTTAAATATAGCGAGATATATGTGCATCAGCCTAAAGATTTGTTTATCTAGTTTAGTCATTTTATTTTCAACTGTAATAATTTATATTTGTGGTATATTACACCAACAATTTTAAGGAGATTCTTGTTACAGTTTGAAAAACTGTGGATATCAAGATAGGGATATAAACATAAGTCTACTCAAACGTCGCTCTCTTTAAGAGATGGAAGAGAAGAGGTGTACGGTAAATTATTTTTCTACTTGCTCAATTCAAGTGGAGAAAAGGTAAAGAAAAAAAAAATCTTACCTATTATTTTGATGAATAAAGTGATACTACTTTTCATGAAAAAAAGATATTTAAATTCTTCAAATAGTGGGGCTCATAAAATGACGAAAAAAGTCATTGTGAAAAAAAATGATATTTGCATTCTTGAGAAATGCTCTAAAAATGGTATTACAAGTGCATATATTTATTATGGAATAAATCATATGTTGTTGTTTGGCTATAATGAAATGATTTTGATCTCTAGCATTAGAGTTATAAATAAATTATGAAAAACATGTTGAGAAGCCATATAACATGAAATATTTTGGGTGAGAAAAAAATCATTCTTGGAATGAAAAAATACCATAAAACTTGTGATGAAATTTTCTTTGTCAAGTCACAAAATGTTAATAAATTGTGAAATACAATATTATTGGTTGTGTGAGTCTTGCAACTCCTTTTGATTCAATTGTGAAAATGGTGTGACAAATAAAGAAGGAGTTTGATAGCCTAATAAAATATATAAGATATGTTATTAATTGCACTTTATATGATATTGTATACAAAGTATAGCATGTAAAAGCAAATTAGGAAAATTTACTTGGTACAAAAATTTGGTGGCTTGTTTTATGAGAAAAAGTAGTATGCTATACTTAAAAGTTTTGTCGATGTAAATGAGAAAACATGGTGCTATTTTTTGGAATCAGAAAAACAAATTACTTTTTGCTAATTAATTAGGGAGGTTGAAGTAAAAAAAATGAAGCTTAAACAAGTGAAAGGTGAATTACTTGTATTATATCAAACACTATATTTTGAGATATTAATTTTTATAATGGCACCAATATAATGGTAGAGTACAAGATTGTTATTAAAACTATAAATTAAGACTCATAAGGAGAAAACACAATATTGTGAGATCATATTAATCGTTGGTATATCATTAATATTAATTGTGTTAAAAATTGTGATAATCTTGCAGATTTTTAAACTAAGACCTTAGCAAGATAAAGAGTGTGAAGCACATCGAGGGAGATGAAATTGAAGCTAAAAATATTCTAAGTTATATATGAGGAAACCCAACCTTGGGGCTAGAGATCCTACAACCAGGTTCAATGTGAAGAACAAATCATATGATGACTTGTTGTGAAATGCAATATATATTTATTTTATTCAATCCGTATGATGTGAGTGAATTTATCCTATAATGAGTTGTGAAGGTTGATTCTTTGAACTCTTAATGAAATTATGTATCTCGTATGAATGGGGTGTCAAATTATAGGAGCATCGTTGACAGATTCACATATGTGAGTTTGAAAATAGGCCGCTTTCTATGAGAATGAGCTTGTTCTAAAAAAAATCATGAAAACTGGGATAACACAAAGCTGTAATGAGCTGACTATTAAAGCTTATGTTAACACCTTGATTGTTGTGTGTAAGAAGCATATTTATTTCCCCTAAGCAATCATAGTTCTAGTCTGAGACCACTACTGACTCTAGAGTAAAGATTATTGTTTTACTAAGTGAAAGTTCAATGCAGAGCACACCTTCATTATGGATAATAGTCTCTCTTTAACTAAATGGGTGAACTTTCTTAGTTTAATATTAGAATGAGTGAGGAAATGTTGGTGTATATGCATTTTATTATTAACATAAAATATTAAATGCATATGTTAGTGGGTGTAAATTGTGGTAGAAGATGAGTATTGGTTCTTGTAACTTATATGACCATTAGTTCTTTTAACTCTCATGATCATTAGTTTCTTGTAACTCATATGACCGTTAGTGTCTTGTAAATTATTTACTAACATCTATCACATTTATCTACCCACATTGCTACCCCTCATTCTGGCCATTTATTATATGGAAGACTTATTCACCTAGGAATAATAATGTTTTTCCTTTGTAAAGTATTCCAAGTAAGAAGAGAAATAATGTAAGAAAGATGAGCAGCTTATATTGAGGTTAGTGTAGTGAAAGAGAGAGTTGAGACAAAGAAAAATATTCTTAGTCTTCAACTATATTCACTATACAAAAGAGAATATTTATATGTTGAAGGAAGGTGTTCTTTTGTGGAGATTTGAACTCTTCAACTAATCCGGAGTTGTTTGAGTTGTACAACGTTATCAGGTTGTTTTATCCTGGAGGGACAAGTAAAGAGATATATTGTTGGATCGCTGTAAATTATGCCACAGTTTTCTTGAATCTCCTTAAAGAGAGCAACATATTTGTGCCTCATCCTAAAGATTTGTTTATTCATTTCTGTCATTTAATTGTCAACTGCAATATTTTGTATTTGTAGTATAATACACCAACTAGTGAGCTAGAAAACTACCGTGGTCACTTCTCCTCTTCGTTTATGTCTATTTCTTCTTACATCTGTGCTTAATACGGTTATTATGTGTTTATCATATTGCATTTTTTCGATTGTTTGGATTGCCTTTTTCATTATTTTTATTTTTGGCCGATGCTTTTATTTTTTTATTATACTCTTATCACTTTTATTTGTGGATCATGTTGGATAATTGCTTAAATTACTATTTTTAAAAGTTACTGTAACATCTCGCAACTAGAAAGAAGTTTAAAATCTGGGAATATTCATTTTTGGAAAGTGTAAGGAAATCTGGAAAATTTTAAGCAAGTTAAAGTGTGTTTTTGGTCAATTTCAAACGAACATAACTCCTAGCTCAAGATGAGTTAGGTGTAGTTCTAGATATGGTTAGAAAGCTATTGGGATGATCATTCCAACGCCGGCGAGTTTGCGCGATTCCAAGTTTGTATGAGTAAGTTATGCCCTTTAGAAGTTAGGCCGTTAGATTAAGAAAAGTGTATTCCGGGTTTTGGAAGGGTAAACTAGTCTTTTCCTTACCTAATTTGCCTATTTCATTTTTAGGAATTTATTTGGGGTAAAACAAGACTTTATTCAGTTTAGAAAATTAGAATTTACGCTCGGGCTTGGATAGGAGAAGAAAGAAGAGAAAAGAGGAGAGAAATCAAGAAATCACCAAGAACGTTCAAGCTTTGCGTGTGGAATTCATCGTGGGTGATCCCTACAAGGAATGTAAGATCACATAGTGTTGGGTTAGTTCACCCACACACCAAACTTGTTTCAATTCAGCAAAATTGGAGTTGTTTGAATGTTATGAAAGTGAAGTTCTTGAAAAACATTGTTGAATTCTTGTTGGTTGATTGTTGAATGCCTAGGGTTGATTTGATTTGTGTTTCCGGGTTGTTTTTCTAGTTAAATCTATTGGGTATTAAGGGTACTAATGATCGTAAGTGTTTGGGGAAAGAACAATGGAAGTTTAGAGATGAAAAACGAAGAAGAAAACTTGGAATTTTCTACGGAAAAGGATGGGGCTTCGCGCCAGCCAGCGCACCCCAAAAGAGTCTCTGAAGTTTACCCCTTGGGGCACCGCGCCAGCCAGCTCGCCCCAACTTGTCCTCTGAAGTTTGAGGCTTGGCGCCCCACGCCTCTCAGAGCGCCAAGGACTCCAGTTCACCACATTCTTCCCTTATCTTTTCGTACTAGTTTCTAAGTGGTGTACCTATGTTTCCTAGTTGATACGAACACTCTAAGATACATCTAAACATCATGAAATTATCCATAAACATGAGATCATGAACCTTGAATCCATAATCCAATTCAAGGAATGTTAAGATCAAACTGAAAGAAGTTAAGAGTCAAGTCTAACAGTTAAGAAGCAAGTCAAAGCAAAGTTTCCTATGTTTCAAGAGTCTTTAACAATGTTTTAAATTCATTTTAAGACTCATGTTTTCAAGTTAAGCAAAGAGTTAAGAGTTGAGTTAATTTCTCAAAATAAAAAGCTATTGGGGAACTAAGTATTCCCAAAGAACTTTATAAATGTTTTCACATTTGAGCAAGAAAAGGGAACATTGATTACAAGAAAGCCTTTGGGCTAAGCTTTGAGTAATTATCTCAAACTAAAGAAAGAGTTATGTTTTTAAACATATGAGCTAAGTATATTTTTGGGAGTAGTATTGAGCACTGATATGGGGATGCGAGATCATATTAACTCAAGTTTTCATAAACCATGTATCCATCATGGGTATTAATGGGTCATACTTTTTCAATGATCACATAAGTTAAGCTAGTGGATCCACTAAGTTAAGTAGGTTCTATATGACGGCAAAGTATAGCACCGTTCTGGCAGCGAGTCAAAAGACGTTGTATCACCATTTAGGCTCATAGGGGTGGTTATTGGTTATAGAAACTCCCACCTAAACTATATTACTTTGTATATGAATAAAGTTGAGTTTGTTATTGCATTTTATTTAATGAAGTAAGTTGCTTTTTACTGTTTTATAAAGCTTTTCATATAATGCATGTGTTTCATTTCTTTATTTGGAGTTAAGTTCATTCATAAATTGAGAAGAGCCAAGGTAAGTGTTTTCTTCAGATTCCTTTCAAGCCTATATCTTGTTTTAGTTTTCCAACTCGCATACTAGTACATTTAATGTACTTATGCCAGTTGACCTGCATCTACTTATGATGCAGACGTAGGTAACTAGGATCAGCATCCAGCCCCTCGTTGATCCAGCTTGAGAACTCAGAGCCTGTGGTGAGCCTCCTTGTATTCAGAGGACTCCTATTTGGTTTCTAGTTCAGTTAATTAGGATATTGTGGGGATTGTCCCAACATCCATCTCAGTTTTTTAGAGGCTTCATAGGAAGTTAGTTATTAGATCTTTAGTCTTCTCATTTTTTTCATATGCTAAGACTTGAGTTGCCATTTTGGCCAAGTTGAATGGTGACCATAAACATTCTGAATTATTTCACTAAAGTTATTTGAGTAAGTGCATTTGATTATAGTAAAATGTTTAGAGTCTTCCGTTGAGTCAGTAAACCAGGCCAAGGGTTCGCTTAGGGGCCAACAATAGTCATCGAGTACCAGCCACGTCCAGGGTGTAGGATCGGGGTGTGAAAAACTTGGTATTAGAGCCCAGAGTTTAAGAGTCCTAGAGAGTCTATGAAGCCGTGTCTATAGAGTCCTATTTATCGTTGTGAAGCACGCCACATCTATAACTAAGAGGCTACAATATTTAGGAACTATCTTACTTCTTTCATATTCATTTCGTGCGATAGAGTTAATCTCTATAAAAGTTTCCTTCTAATTCGTGCTTGCACGTGTTTCGGATAATCACGCCTCCACGAAGAGCAGTCAGAGGTCGTTCAGCTAGGAGGAATGCTGAGGGATAAGATTTACCCAATGCACCTGAAGTGCAACCTCAATGAGAAGTCACTAATGCTGAGTTCAGAGAGGCTATAAGAATGCTCAGTCAAGTGGTGACTAACCAAGCTGGGCAGCAGAGAGGAGCTCAACAAGAAGAGGCTGACACTTCAAGGATTCGTGAGTTCTTGAGGATGAATCCTCCAAGTTTCATGGGTTCTAACACTGCAAATGATCCAGAGAATTTCATTGAGGAACTGAAAAAGGTGTTCGATGTGATGCATGTTACTTATACTGTGAGAGTTGAGCTAGATGCATATCAGATGAAAAATATTGCTAGGACCTGGTTTGATCTGTGGAAAGGGGGTAGTGCTGAGGATGCACCACCTGCGAGTTGGTCCTGTTTTGAGGAAGCTTTCTTGGGGCGTTTCTTTCCCCGGGAACTGAAAGAGGCCAAGGTACGTGAGTTCCTTACACTTGAGCAGAATTCTCTAAGTGTTCATGAATATGGGTTGAAGTTCACCCAACTATCCTGTTATGCTCCGAAGATGGTTAAGGACATGCGAAGTAGAATGCGCTTGTTCATTGTTAGGTTGGGCCGTCTATCAAGCAAAGAGGACCGGGCAGCAATGCTTATTGGAGACATGGACATTTCGAAGTTGATGGTTTATGTGCAGCAGGTTGAGGAAGAGAAGCTGAGAGACATGGAAGAATTGAGAAATAAGAAAGCGAAAATAGGGAATGAGTCTGGGCAGCAGAAGGTTAGTGTAAACCGTCTGTCCTTCCAGAAGCAAAATGGACCTGCACCCAGAAACAAAGGTGAGTATAATGGCCAGAATTCGTAGAACTTCAGAGCTAGACCTGCACAGTCTCAAGGTAGTGTGGCACAAGGGGGTAACTGGGCTCTGGCATGTGCTAAGTGTGGTAGGATCCACCCAGGTAAGTGTCGTGATGGCTAGAAAGATTGCTTCAAGTGTGGGCAAGAGGGTCATTTCTTGAAGGAGCGTCCTAAGAACAAGCAAGGTAGTGGAAATCAGGGCAATAGAGCCCAATCTTCATCAGTTGTTCCACCAGACAGGGCAGCACCTAGGGGAGCTACTTTCGGTACTGGCAGAGGGGCAAACCGCCTCTATGCGATCACGAGTCGCCAAGAGCAAGAAAACTCTCCAGATGTTGTTACTGGTATGATCAAAGTGTTTACTTTTGATGTTTATGCTTTGCTAGACCCAGGAGCAAGTTTATCTTTTGTAACCTCTTATGTTACAAATAAGTTTGATGTTCTTCCTGAGAAACTTTCTGAACCCATTTGTGTTTCTACACCTGTTGGAGAGTCTATTCTAGCTGAGCGAGTTTATCGTGATTGTGTTATTTCCATCAATCAAAAAGACACCATGAACGACCTAGTTGAGTTAGACATGGTAGATTTAGATGTCATTCTAGGTATGGACAAGCTTCGTGCCTGTTATGCATCAATACATTATAGAACTCAAGTAGTCAAGTTCCAGATTCCTAATGAGCCAATCATAGAGTGGAGTAGTAGTTTGGCAGTGCCTAAGGCTCGTTTCATTTCGTACCTTAAGGTGAGAAAGTTAGTTTAGAAGGATTGTATCTATCACTTAGTCCGAATTAATGACTCAAGTGTTGAGGTACCTCCTATTCAGTCAGTTCCTATGGTAAAAGAGTTTCCATAAGTCTTTCCTGATGACCTACCCGGAGTCCCTCCTAAGAGAGATATCGACTTCGAGATAGACATCATTCCAGATACTCGTCTTATCTCTATTCTGCTATATAGAATGGCACCAACAAAGTTGAAAAAGTAGTTGAAAGATCTCCTAGATAAGGGTTTCATTCGACCATGTGTCTGACCTTGGGGAGCTCCGGTCTTGTTTGTTAGAAAGAAAGATGGTTCCCTTAGGATGTGTATAGACTACCGCTAGTTGAACAAGGTTTCCATGAAGAATAAGTATCCTCTTCCGAGGATTGATGATCTTTTCGATCAGGTTCATCTTCTTCATGTTTCTTGAAAATTGACCTCAGGTAAGGTTACCATCAGCTGAAAGTAAGGGAATGTGACATTCCAAAGACAAAATTCAGGACCTGTTATGGTCATTATGAATTTTTGATCCTATCGTTCGGTTTAACTAATGCACCAGCTGCGTTCATGGACCTTATGAATAGAGTCTTCAAACCTTATTTAGATATGTTTGTTATCGTCTTCATTGATGACATACTAATCTATTCAAGGAATGAAGAAGATCATGCTAGCCATCTCAGAATAGATCTTCAGACTTTGAAAGATAAGGAGTTGTATGCCAAGTTCTCTAAGTGTGAGTTTTGGCTTGAGTCTGTGGCATTCTTGTGCCACACAGTTTCTGGTGATGGAATTAAAGTTAATACTCAGAAAGTTGAGGCAGTGCAAAATTGGCCTAGACCCACATCTCTAACTGATATCAAGAGTTTCTTGGGTTTAGCTGGCTATTATAGAAGGTTTGTAGAGGGGTTCTCGTCTATTTCGTCCCCTTTGACCAAGTTGACTCAGAAGACGGTTAAAATTCAATGGTGTGAAACTTGTGAGAAAAGCTTTCAGGAATTGAAGAAGAGGTTGACTACTGCCCCAGTATTGACCTTACCAAAAGGTACTCAAGGTTTTGTAGTGTATTGTGATGCATCTAGAGTTGGTTTGAGTTGTGTCTTAATGTAGAATGACAAAGTTACAGCTTATGCCTCGAGACAGTTGAAAGTTCATGAAAAGAATTATCCAACCCATGATCTTGAGTTGGCTGCTATAGTTTTCTCTTTGAAGATATGGCATCATTATTTGTATGGTGTTCATGTGGATGTGTTCACCGATCACAAGAGCCTTCAACATGTGTTCACTCAGAAATAGCTCAATCTCAAATAGAGAAGGTGGTTAGAGTTACTCCAAGACTACGACATGAGTATTCTTTACCACCCAGGTATTAATGTTGTTGCTGATTCTTTAAGCAGGTTGTCTATGGGTAGCACCGCCCATGTTGAAGAAGGAAAGAGAGAGTTAGCAAAAGATGTGCATAGGCTTGCATGCCTAGGATTCCGACTCATGGATTGCACATAAAGAGGAATAGTGGTGACGAATGGAGCTGAATCATCACTAGTGGCAAAAGTTAAAGAAAAGCAAGACCAAGATCCCATTTTACTTGAATTGAAGGCAAATGTTCATAAGCAAAAAGTATTAGCTTTTGAACAAGGGGGGGATGGCGTACTGAGATATCAAGGTAGATTGTGCATACCAATGGTGGATGGACTCCAAGAGAGGATCATGGAGGAGGCTCATAGCTCCAGATATTCCATTCATCCGGGTTCCACAAAGATGTATCTTGATTTGAAAGAAGTGTATTCGTGGAATAGTATGAAGAAGAGCATTGCAGAATTTGTTGATAAGTGTCCAAATTGCCAACAGGTTAAAGTAGAGCACCAAAGGCCCGGTGGTTTGGCATAGAATATAGAACTTCTAGAATGGAAGTGGGGGATGATTAATATGGATTTCATCACAGGTTTGCCAAGGTTTCGTAGACAACATGATTCTATTTGGGTGATTATCGATAGAATGACAAAATCAGCCCATTTTTTTCCGGTAAAGACTACCCATGCAGCAGAAGATTATGCTAAGCTTTATATTCAGGAAGTAGTAAGACTTCATGGAGTCCAGTCTCCATCATTTTAGATAGAGGTGCACAATTTACTGCACAATTCTGGAAATCTTTTCAGAAAGGCTTGTGTTCAAAGGTGAACTTAAGTACTACCTTTCATCCTAAGACGGATGGGCAAGCAGAGCGCACTATTCATAGATTAGAAGATATATTGAGGGCTTGTGTGATTGATTTCAAATGAAATTGGGATGATCACCTACCTCTCATTGAGTTTGCTTCCATCAACAGTTACCACTCTAGCATCGAAATGGCTCCTATGAAGCTCTTTATGGGAGAAGATGCAGATCTCCTATTGGATGGTTTGAAGTTGGTGAAGCAGGGTTGATAGGACCATATTTAGTTCACCAAGCTATGGAGAAAGTGAAAGTGATTCAAGAAGGGTTGAAAACGGCACAGAGTCGTCAAAAATCCTACACTGATGTTAGGAGAAGGGCGTTATAGTTCGAAGTAGATGATTGGGTATATTTGAAAGTTTCACCCATGAAGGGTGTTGTGATGTTTGGTAAGAAAGGGAAGCTTAGTCCCCAGTATATTTGACCTTATTGCATAGCCAAGAGGATTGACAATGTAGCTTATGAGTTGGAGCTACCATTGGAATTAGCAGCGGTTCATCTGATATTTCACATCTCCATGTTGAAGAAGTGCATGGGAGATCCTTCATTGATCATACCAATTGAAGACATTGAGATCAATGGTATCTTATCCTATGAGGAGATTCCTGTCCAGATTCTAGATCACCAAGTTCGCAAGTTGAGAACAAAAGAGGTAGCATCAGTCAAGGTCCTTGGGAGGAACAAATTTGTTTAAGAAGCTACTTGGGAAGCTGAAGAGGACAAGAAAAAGAGATATCCACATCTCTTTGGATCCGAAGAAAGTGCAGATCAAGGTACTAATTGTTTTCTTAGTGCTCTCTAAATTATGAATGAACATGGTGTTTGTTCGCATTTGCTTGTTGGGTGTTTGAGTTTGATGGTGCACCCTAAGCCTAGTAAGAGAAATCTAATTCGAGGACGAATGTTCCTAAGTGGGAAATATTGTAACATCTCGCAACTAGAAAGAATTAGAAAGAAGTTTAAAATCTGGAAATATTCATTTTTGGAAAGTGTAGGGAAATCTAGTAAATTTTAAGTAAGTTAAAGTGCGTTTTTAGTCAACTTCAAACGACCATAACTCCTAGTTCAGGATGTGTTTGGTGTAATTCCAAATATGGTTGGAAAGCTCTTGGCATGATATTTCCAACACCGCCGAGTTTGCACGATTCTGAGTTTGTATGAGTAAGTTAGGCCCTTTGGAAGTTGGGCTGTTGGATTAAGGAAAGTCTAATCCGGGTTTTGGAAGGGTAAACTAGTCTTTTCCTTACCTAATTTGCCTATTTCATTTTTAGGAATTTATTTGGGGTAAAACAAGACTTTATTCAGTTTAGAAAATTAGAATTTACGCTACGGCTTGGAGAGGAGAAGAAATAAGAGAAAAGAGGAGAGAAATCAAGAAATAGCCAAGAACGTTCAAGCTTTGCGAGTGGAATTCGTCGGGGGTGATCCCTACAAGACATGTTAGATCACATAGTGTTGGGTTAGTTCACCCACATGCCAAACTTGTTTCAATTCAGCAAAATTGGAGTTGTTTGAATGTTAAGAAAGTGAAATTCTTGAAGAACATTGTTGAATTCTTGTTAGTTGATTGTTGAATGCCTAGGGTTGATGTGATTCGTGATTTCGGGTTGTTTTTCGAGTTAAATCTATTGGGTATTGAGGGTACTAATGGTCCTAAATATTTGAGGAAAGAACTATGGAAGTTTAGAGGGTTTACAGATGAAAAACGAATGAGAAAAGTTGGACTTTTCTAGGGAAAAGGGTGGGGCGTCATGCTAGCCAGCGCGCTCCAAAAGAGTCTCTGAAGTTTACCCCTTGGGGAACCGCGCCAGCCATCGTGCCCCAACTTTTCCTCTGAAGTTTGGGGACTAGCGCCCCATTCCTCTTAGAGCGCCAAGGACGCCAATTCACCCCATTCTTCCCCAATCTTTTCGTACTAGTTTCTATGTGTTGTACCTATGTTTCCTAGTTGATTCTAACACTCTAAGGTACAGCTAAACATCATGAAATCATCCTTAAACAGGAGATCATGAACCTTGAATCCATAATATTATTCAAGGAAAGCTAAGATCAAAGTCAAAGAAGTCAAGAGTCAAGTCTAGAAGTTAAAAAGCAAGTCAAAGCAAAGTTTCCTACGTTTTCAAGAGTCTTTAACAATGTTTTAAATTCATTTTAAGACTCAAGTTTTCAAGTTAAGCAAAGAGTAAATAGTTGAGTTCATTTCTCAAAATGAAAAGCTTTTAGGGAACTAACTATTCCCAAAGAAGTTTATAAATGTTTTCACATTCGAGCAAAAAAAGGGAACATCGATTCCAAGAGAGCCTTTAGGCTAAGCTTTGAGTAATTATCTCAAACTGAAGAAAGAGTTATGTTTTTAAACATATGAGCTAAGTATATTTTTGGGAGTAGTATTGAGCACCGATATGGGGATGCGAGATCATATTAACTCAAGTCTCCAAAAACCATGTAGCCATCAGGGGTATGAATGGGTCATACTTTTTAGATGATCACATAAGTTAAGCTAGTGGATCCACTAAGTTAAGTAGGTTCTGTATGACAGAAAAGTATAGGACCATTCTGGCAGCGTGTCAAAAGACGTTGTATCACCACTTAGGCTCATAGTGGTGGTTGTCGGTTAGAGAAACTCCCACCTAAACTATATTACTTTGTATATGAGTAAAGTTAAGTTTGTTATTGCATTTTATTTAATGAACTAAGTTGTTTTTACTGATTTATAAATCTTTTCATATAATGCATGTATTTCATTGGTTTATTTTGAGTTAAGTTTATTCATGAGTTGAGAAGAGCCAAGGTAAGTGTTTTCTTCAGATTCATTTCAAGCCTATATCTTGTTTTAGCATTCCAACTCGCATACTTGTATATTTAATGTACTAATGCCAGTTGGCCTACATCTTCTTATGATGCAGATGCAGGTAACCAGGATCAGCGTCCAGCGCCTCGTTGATCCAACTTGAGCACTTAGAGTCTGTGGTGAGCCTCCTTGCATTCGGAGGACTCCTTTATTTGCTTTCTAGTTTAGTTCATTAGGATGTTGTATGGATTGTCCCAACATCCATCTCAGTTGTTTAGAGGCTTCATAGACAGACAATTATTAGTTCTTTAGTCTTCTCCTTTTTTTCATATGCTAAGACTTGAGTTGCCATTTTGGCCAAGTTGAATGTTGACCATTAAACATTTTGAGTTATTTCACTAAAGTTATTTGAGTAAGTTCATTTGATTATAGTGACATGTTTAGAGTCTTCCGCTGAGTCAGTAAGCCAGGCCAAGGGTTCGCTTGGGGGCCAACAATGGTCTTCGAGTGCCAGCCAATTCCAGGGTGTAGGCTCGGGGCATGACAACTACAACACATATGAGTGTTCTAGCTTCTGTAATTTATTTATTCCTTATTTTATTCTTGAATAATTCTATCTTTTTATATGTTAAGGTTTTGTTTATCACATAAATATTGTTTCCACTCTATTAGTTGACCAATGATTCATTAATGTATGAGATTTTCTGTTGGGATCTGATGTAATTATTATTAGATTGAGATATTATTTTTGGTGGTTGTTAAGTTTTATTTTATGCCAATGTTTTGTTCGTCATTTTCCTGCTATATTTGAAAGATATTATTTTTCCTTAACTACTCTTAATTTATTTTTGATAAAATTTATGCATTTTGTAAAGAAAATAAAAGGCTAGTGAGTTGTGTACTACAATTTAGTTCTGTTTGGTAGGTATTTAAGGCTATTTTACTTTGTTTTATTTTAGTTTTTACATGATTTTGTGTTTGGACATTGTAAGTTAAAATCGGTCAATGAAAAATCTTTCCGTCAGTTTTCAAGGCCTGCCCATTTTTTAATGATGAAAATTCAATGTAAGTTTATATATTTTGTATATTAAATTTGGCCGATGAAGAAACTACCGTCGATTTCCAAGACCTCCCATGTTTATAAGACATATTTTAATTTTTAGGTTATTATTATTTTTATTTATTTTATTATTCATATTTATTTAGTACTAACACTTTTACTAAGTGTCCTTATAGGTACCCCGGACTCTCTTCACAGTAAAGTTATTCGAAAGGAGTTTGAATTATATTTTCTATTCATTATTGTGTTTATCTTTTACTTTAGGAAAAATTAGGCCGTTTCTTAATTACTTGTGTATATCGAATGTTTATTATACTTGTATATTATCTTTATCTCCACCTCAATTTGAAAAATGAATTCAGTCGAGACCTACAGTTGTGGATTTCGAAGGATGCCTAATATCTTCCCGTCAGAATAACTTGAACCCCTTACCTAGAATCTATTGGTTTCGTACACATTCTTTTTAGTTATTTAATTAATTGGTTTCCTAGTTTTTCCTAAAATTAGGCAACGACTCCTTTAAAACTCTTTTATTCTTAAAATTCTTTAAAATTCAATTTAATTTAATTAATTATATTATATATTGAGTCACCATGGCATTTTGCCCTATTTGACTAAAGTAGGGATGTAAACATCATATCTAAATTATTTTCTCTGCCTGAGTTCCTGTCAAATCTTTATTATTTCAAATGCATTTTTAGATTTTATAATTCTCCTATAACTTTTTTGACATTTATTCAAACCACTTTATATCTCGTCCTGATAAAATCAAATTTTTAGGAACATACATTCACTAAACTATAGACAAATGGAATCGGGACTATATATATATCCTTTCTTTTCCCGCATAAAAGATAAAACTTTTCATTTTCTTGTATACAAGATAGATCACTGAGATGCTCTTAAATGGAGCGACATCTTGATTCATATAGCCAACTCTCACTTTTTGTTGTTGTAACACAAGAACAGGTGCGAAGAAGGAAAATAAGTTGATGTTACTGATAGAGGATACGATGTGACAATCACCCGCTCAATTAATAACACATTAGGATTTTACTGAGAAGCTGTTTTCTCAAACCATAAAAAGACTTAATGTTTAAATAAAAAGTATACCATATATATCATGCTTGTGCCATTTCCTGTGTTTCAATTGCAAAGAACAGGATTGCCAGTTAAACAAAGAAATACATTCTGCAAGGAAAGAGAAACAAAATACTATCATAACAAGTAAAGGTTTAAAAAGTGCCTCTCTTCGTGCTTATGCAATGCATTCGATATGGAAATTAGAAGAATGTGGGCAACACAAGTATATCTGAATTCGATAAAAGGAGCATAATCAATGGTATGCCATAGGTTTGTTCCATCATAATCTGTTCTATTCAGATAAAGCAGAATAAAATAAATAAAAGAAATGCAACTTTGGAGACTATGCATGAAAATTACTTTGATATGTTAGATAAGTATCCACAAAACAGTAAAAGTTTCCAATTTGAAACTAAATTACATTATCCTAGAGGAAGTAAGATAAAAAAAAAATCTAAACTATATGAGTCTTCGAACAGAAAAGTGACGAACGGCGCGCTGCAAAAAGCGACGCAATTTGCCACACTGTCCGTCACTTTTTAATAAAATTAATTATTTTTAAAATTATTTTACAGAATGCGACGGACGGCATCACATACTCAGTCGCTTTTTTCGCGATTTTTTACTCCATAGAGACGCTAAATGTTTCTTCTTATTAAAAATAATTTCATGTCCCTTAATCATCAAGCTACCCTCAGATTCTTCATTCCATCATTCGAGATAATAATGAGGTGGGCGGGAAGGATAGAGCCCAACTTATTACATACGGATATGGATATTTCTTGTCATTCTAATCTTGATATAGTTCTAACAAGCCTATTCTTTGACTCTCCTATAGTGTATAGTATATTCTTTCCATCTTCCTACTAGGATAGATATTCTAACAATAAACTACCTAGCTTAGCTAGTTGGCAGCTCCGCATCATGAACTACATTGAAAAGGGGATCCGATGTCTCTTTTATGGGCTCTTTCCCTCGTAATATATAAATTAAAGAATAACCACGCCGTTCATCATTTTTAATTAATTTGAATTTATTAATTATTATTTTTAAAAGTGACGGACAACATCTTTATTTCTGTCGCGTCTTGGTCAAATATTTTTAGAAAGCGACGGACAATGTCTCTGAGTTTGTCGCTTTTTGGTCAAAATGTTGGTCAACTAGTTAAAAGAAGAGCAACGGACAAAGAGATGTTGTCCGTCACTTTTCTTAAAATATCTAAAAACCATACACAATTTTTTCCCCATTTTCCTTCTCTTCCTTCTCTCTTCATTCTCTCTAAGATATGAAACACAGATGCCAACGATGCCGCCACCTCCTTTGTTGACGTCGTAGTTGCTTTCATTGCCGTTGTTACCATCTCCTCTCTCCATTGTCTCTTTCTCCTTTAATTTAAGGTTAGAGTTTTATCAAATTAGTTTTAATTTTTTTCAATTTGAGTTATATTTGATTTTGTTAATTAGTTTATTGGAATTGTGGTTTATTGAATGATTGAATGTGTTTGTTAGTGAATGAATTCAAGTTTTTTAGGATTTGGGTACTAGTTTGAATTTGAAAATCTTCAATCTGATTGTGAATTGAGATTTTTTTAAAAATTTGATTGATTGTTAGTTAGTGAATTATTAATTTGAAATTAGAAGTTAGTAATTGATGAAGTTTAAATGTCATGAATATATAGTATGAATGTTTGAATGTCATAAACATATATTGATCGATGAGATTTTTTTGAATTAGAACTTGAATATATATATAACTAATTGTTGGATTAGAAGTGTATATATAACTAATTTTATATATTAGATATGAACATGAATTTAGAACTTGGACTTGTAACATGAATATAACTAAATCTTGGATTAGAAGTTTATATATAACTAATTTTAGAAATTGGATATGAACTTGAATTTAATTAGAACTTGAATATAATTAATTTTAGAGATTATATGAACTTTAATTTAGAACTTGAACTTATTAAAACTTGAATATAACGAATTTTAGAACTTTGATATGAACTTGAATTTAGAACTTCAACTTGAACTTAGAACTTGAATATAACTAATTATTGTATTTGAAGTTTATATATAATTAATAACTTTTATATGAACTTGAATGTACAAATTAAACTTGAACTTGAATATAACTAATTCTTGATGACCTTAATTTGTAACACCTCACTATTAGAAAGAACTAGAAAGAGCTAAATTGGTTAAATTATGTAAAGTATGACTTTTTGGTCAACTTGAAATTACCATAAATCCTAACTCAGAATGATTTAGGTGTGCTACAAGATACCAAAGGAAAGATCTTGGAATTATCTTTCCAACGCCACTGAGTTTGCTCAATTCTGAGTCCGTATGAGTGAGACATGTCCATTTGAAGTTGGGTTGTCTAGATATGGAAAGTCAACAGCGGATTTTGGAAGGGTAGTTTGGTCTTTTCCTTACCCAATTATTTTATATCGTTTTTGGAGTTTAATTGTCACAACCCAGTAAATCTTGATTGGCACCCACACTAACCCTCCGGTGGGAGAACCATTAATACAACCCAAACTAAAAATTCAACCAAAATACTAAGGCATTTAAGTTACGGAAGCAAGTTAAATACTAAGGAAAAGTATAAGGAGTTCCCATAAACTCCAACAAAAGTCTAACAACTAAACAAAAGCGGAAAATATGCCTAGAAACTGAAAGTTGATGTACCAGAACATCTAAAGTTCAACCATAAGTCTAAAGAAGAAGGGTACAACCCCAAACTAAACATAAGACTAACTAAAGAGTTAGTGTAGGTCCGAAATGTAGACATACACAAAAAGAGAACTCATGGAAACCCGGAAGAATTGACTCACCCTTGAATTCGAACGACGATCACTGATCTTCAAAGCGAGGTTTGTCAATAGCCGCCTGAAGATTCCCTGTACTCAAGAAAGAAAGAGCAAGTGTTGTATCAGTACAAAGCCACAATGTACTGGTAGGATCACACGACTATCCCACTAAGTGCAACATATATAAGTAATTACAACAGTATAATAACATGCATATATCGAATATATACAATATCAACAACATTAAGAACAACAGATCATTTCACATAATTCTCAATATACCGTTATGTCAAGTCAATGGTCCTCTCATGGAACCCAAACCCAAACTATTAGCATACCGGAACATCGTACCCAATCCAATGATTATGCCGGAACATGGAAACCGATCCCATAATTATGCCGGAATGTGGCAACCTATCCAAGTTAGTATGTCGGAACACAACATCCGATCCATTCATCAAGCTACAAGAACAATCAAAGTATATTCTCCTAATCATACAATCAAGTCATTATTCATGGCATTCAATCATTCAACTATCCTCATTTACAAGTAGTGTGAATCAACAGTGCAACATTCGCGTACATACACATATTATAATGAAACAAGAACAAACATATATCACACAATCATGAAATCACAACCATCACCTACCTCGAACAAAGCTTGAATCACCTAAGAAACTTGATTCTTCCCTTTCCGAATTCGTTCTGCTTGTTCTTGGTCTACAAACAACAAATATAATACGGGAATCAATAAACAATCACTAATTACCTGGATTACCAACAATTCTATCAACCCTAGATTAAACCCATGATCCTCATACTCAGATTAGGGTTTTTCCCACCATAATTTCCAGATCAAAACCCTCCCCCATCGATAATTACCCATTAGTTTACGTTCTACGAATTGAAAATTGGATTTGGGGTGTGAAAATCTTACCTTTAGCCTTAAGAATGGTGGAAAATTGTCGAGAAAAGCCGTGGGTTCGTTCCTTAGCTCTCAAGTTCAAAAGTTGCAGAATAAATTATTTTGGGGTTTATTTCAGACTTTAAGTCGCGTCTGCCCCACTATTGAGGCACTTACCTTGCTACATCGGCCACGCCCCGGGGGAAGAATCCCGCCTCAGCGGCTTGCACGGAACCAATGAGCAAAATTAATAATTCCAAGACCCCCATTTCACAACATACCTTCCACCAACGACACTCAGAAACTACCCGTTCACGCTAAGATCAATTTTGGGAGTTCTACTTGCTGGAATTCAACTTCGTAAAGTTGTACGGGTTCCTTAACATCTTAGCTATCCACTCATGTAATTCAAATCATAACTAGATCACCCAATTTAATGACTCTGATTTCGTCCAAATCTGGACTAGGTTGGGAAAATCCAAGCTACTACGAAAATGTTTTTCGACCCTAAATTTTCCCCTATAGGATTTTTTGTAACGATGGGAACAGGTCGTTACAGATACCAATTTACCCATCACTCATCCCCTAGTGACAAACTTAGGAAAAGCAAGCTAAAGGAAGAATATAGTAGTCCCTGAATCGACGAACAACTGTGATACCTGTCTTGCATGTCCTTCTCGGTTTCCCAAGTATCTTCCTCAACTGGACGATGCTTCCATTGAACTTTCACAAACTTAATCTCCTTAGTCCTCAACTTACGCACATCATGATCAAGAATTGCAACTGGTTCCTCCTCATATTAGAGGTCTTTGTCTAACACGATTGAGTCCCATTTAATGATGTAATTTCCATCACCATGATATTTCTTTAATATGGACACATGAAATACCGGATGAACTCCAAATAGATTAGGAGGTAAAGCCAATCTATAAGCCACTGGCCCTACACATGCAAGAACCTCAAAGGGACCAATATATCGCGGACTTAGTTTTCCCTTCTTGCCAAATATCATCACCCCTTTCATGGGTAACATCTTAAGAAGAACATTCTCACCAGTCTAAAATGTCATGTCTCTTATCTTATGGTCTGCATACTTCTTCTGCTTACTCTAGGTTGCTAAAAGCTTAGATTGAATACTTCTTACCTTATCTTGAGCATCATTCTCTAAATCAACCCCCAAGGGTTTCACATCTCCACCCTCAAACCATCCTATGGGTGATCTACATCCCCTACCATGATGTGCCTCAATCGGTGCCATATTTATGCTAGAGTGGTAACTATTGTTATAGGAGAACTCGCACAAAGGTAAGAACTTATCCCAATGCCCTCCAAAATCAATCACATATGCCCTCAACATGTCTTCTAACACTTGACTAGTCTTTGTGATTTTCCGCCCATCTGTTAATGGAAGGTTGTACTAAAAGTGAGTTGTGCACATAATTCATAGTGCAATTTCCTCCAAAACTTGGACGTGAATTGGGTACCATGGTCTGAGGTGATAGAGAGTGGCACCCCATGCAACCTCACTATCTCTTTCACATAAACTTTAGCCAATTGTTCAGCATTATAATCTAGTCTTACCAGACAAAAATTGGTTGACTTAGTGAATCTGTCAATCAGCACCCAAATAGCATCAAACTTTCCCAAGGTTTTTCGAAGACCAACCACGAAATCCATGGCTATCCTCTCCCACTTCCATTCCAGAATTGGCGTTCTCTGAAGCAAACCTACAAGCGTTTTATGCTCATTTTTTACTTGTTGGCAAGTTTGACACTTAGGCACAAGCTCCGCTATGTCTTTCTTCATGCCCGACCACTAATAATTTGGTTCAGATCTCAGTACATCTTGGTCACACCAGGATGAATAGAATATCGTAAACCATGGGATTCTGCCAATAATTTCTGAATCAAGTCATCAACTCGAGGAACATAGATTCTTTGTTTAAAATTGAGCACACCCTTTACATCAAGAGTGGTCTCTTATGCCTTACAAGACACGGTCTTACTTCTGAGCTCTTTAAAATTCGCATCCTCAAACTGTTTGGCCTTGATCTCTTCAATGAACATGGCCCTTACTTCAATGCTAGCTAACACCCCAACATTCTCTAAGATGCCCAACTGCATGAATTTAGACTCCAAGGTTTGGATTTCCTTACTCAAAGGTCGCTTAGTTACACGCATACTTACCGCTTTCCGACTCTAAGCGTCTGCCACCACATTAGCCTTACCTGAATGGTATTGAACGGTGACATCATAATCCTTAAGTAACTCCATCCGCCTTCTATATCTCAAATTCAGATCCTTTTGACTGAACACATGCTGCAAACTACGATGATCAGTAAATACCTCACACTTAACACCATAAGGATAATGTCGCCAGATCTTAAGAGCAAACACTGCCGCTGGCAACTCCAAATCATGTGTTGGGTAATTCGTCTCATGCACCTTCAATTAACACGACACATAATCTATAACATTCTTATCCTGCATCAACACAACACCCAAGCTAGAATGAGAAGCATCACAATAAATAATAAAATATTTACCTTCAATCGGTAGTGCTAGAATAGGTGTGATGGTCAAGACAGTCTTGAGCTTTTGAAAGCTCTCCTCACATTTTTCCATTCAAATGGTATCTCCTTTTTGGTCAAGTTTATCAAGTGAGTGGCAATAGAAGCAAAGTTCTTCACAAATCGACGATAGTAGCTAGCGAGCCCCACAAAACTCCTAACTTTCATCACAAAGCTAGGCCGAACCCAATTCTTAACCGCTTCAATCTTTTGGGGATCTACCATTACCCCATATTTTGAAACTACATGCCCCAAAAAGGCAACGGAATTCAACCAAAATTCACACTTAGAAAATTTCGCATACAACCTTTGTTTCCCAAGAACACCTAGAACAATACGAAGATGGTCGGCATGCTCTTCCTCACTTTTCAAATAAACCAAGATATCATCAATAAATACTATAACAAATGAATCAAGAAATGGTTTGAACGTGCCATTCATCAAACTCATGAAAGTTGAAGGCGCATTAGTCAAACCAAAAGACATAACTAGAAACTAATAGTGCCCACAGCGGGTTCTAAACGCCGTCTTGGGTACATCCTCAAGCCTAATTTTCAACTGATGGTAGCAAGACCTTAGATCAATCTTAGAGAAAATTGATGCACCTTCCAATTGATCAAAAAAATAAACTATTAGAGGCAATGGGTACTTGTTTCGAATGGTGAACCTATTCAATTGTCAATAATCTATGCACATCCTCATACTACCATCCTTTTAATTAATAAACAAAACTGGGATACCCCACGGGAAGCACTAGGACGAATAAATCCTTTATCAAGAAGTTCTTGGATTTGAGCCTTAAGCTCTCTTAATTCTGCCGGAGCCATGTGATATAGAGATATAGAAATGGAACGAGTACCAGGTTCCAAATCAATGCAGAAATCTACATCTCTATCTGGAGGCATACCAAGTAAATCAATGGGAAATACTTTTCTAAAGTCTAACACCACCGAAATAGACTCAATAAATGGAGACTCAACCTCAACATCCCTAAAATGAGCCAAATAAGCTAAACAACTCTGCTCCACCAGTTTACTAGCCCGAATGAAGGATATGATCTTAGCTTGCTTAGGCTTGTACACCCCTTCCCACTCTAATTTTTCCTTTCCCATAAATTCTAGAGTCACTGACTTACAGACTTATTTTACAATTAAGCACAACATAATAAGGGGACAACCAAGTCATGCCTAAGATTATGTCAATGTCACTCATATCCAAAATCACCACATCAGTCCAAGTCTGAAAACCCATAAAACAAGATAGGACAAGCTCGATAGACATGGGTGATTATAATTGACTCTCCAACAGGGGTAGAAACATAGATGGGGGCATCAAGTATATCACAAATCATAGCAAATTCTAAGGCAAATCACACAGATACATAAGAAGAAGTGGAACCCGGATCAAATAACACATTAGTCATCCGGTCACAGAAAAGAATGATACATATGATCATTTTATCAGATGCCTCTGCGTCGCTCTTACCCGGAAAGGTCTAACGCTGAGCCCTATCATCTTGACAGGTGACTTCCCTGCCAGGATGCACTGTACCTCTGCCTTCATTACCATTCACCCTACCTCCGCGACCTCACTGATTTCCTCTTCCCCTACCTTGTGGATGCCCTCAACCATTATTAAGATTTCCCGCGGATACCATTGCTCTAGTTTGCTGCTGCACGGAATCAAACACACGTGGGTAGGGACAATCTCTCCTCATATGACCAGGTTCTCCACAAATATAGCAAGTACGATCAAAGGATGGCCTCCTTCCCATTGAAGGTGCGACTCCCTAGCTATCCTGAATTAAATTATGGGGTGGAGTTCTCGAGTAATTACTTGTAGAGGCAGACATAGTGGACTGAATTGTCTTGGTTGCAAGCGCAGGCCTTTCGGATCCCTTGGAGTAAGAACCTTGAAAGTTACTCGAGTTCTTGGCCCTTTTAGCCAATGCCTTAGCTTGACCGTCTCGCCTCACCCCCTCTACTTGTTTCACAAAGTTTGTTACCTCATTAAAGCTCCTCCTTGCAGAGGTCATATGAACAGACAATACCTGCAATCAGAATTTAGTCCCTTACCAAATAAATGGGTCCTCTCTTCCTCAATAGTCAATAGTTGCATAACATATCTAGACAATACATGGAATTTGGCCTCATAAGTTGCCACATACATACCACCTTGCTCCAAATCCATGAACTCATCCTTCTTACGATCTCTGAAAGTCCTAGGCACATACTTCCCTAAGAACAAAGCATGAAACTGGGTCCAAGTAAGTGGAGGTAAAGCTGAAGATCTGCATTCCACAAAAGCTCTCCACCACTACTTAACCTCACCTTGAAGCTGAAAAGTCACAAATGCAACCTTATGCTGATGGACAATTCCCAACTTATGAAGCCTGTCATAGGAATCTAAGATAAACTCATATGCATCTTCACTCTCAGAACCATAGAACACAGGCGGTTTCAACTTCAAGAACTTAGTCAACATCTCATGCTCATTACCAATCATAACAAGAACCAACAAAGGATGAAAGAAAGCATCATTATCTCCGGTTCAACCCACCTTGGGGACAGTGATAGCAACAGGAGGATTGGCGGGAGCTTGAGTTGCTTGAACAGAGGGAAGCACTCCAAGACCATACAACCCTTTCAAGAATGACATGATCTGTTGAGCTAACACTGGGTCCAAAGGAGGAATATTTGTAATCTCAGCCTACACCTCTTCATTTTGTCCAACATTCTCCGCATTCTCAACCTCTATGTTCCCCTCTACCTCTTCATGATGCGTAGGAGGAGCTTCATTTCGGGGAGCATCTCCAACCGGTGCTCCATCCCTAGTAGGTGCTGCCCTTCCTCGGCCTCTACCCCTAGCTCTTCTTTTACCCCTGCCTCGACAGCGACCTCTCGCTGTAGATTCCTCAGTTGGAGCATTGACGGGAGTTATGGGTATGACGCCGTTGAACCCAGTGATAACCATCTGTAGACAGAAGAGTGAAAAATGTTAGATACCAATTTGAATCGCCAAATACCAATTGAAATCAAGTTATAATATAAAAGAAGACAAGAGAAAACAGAGAGATTTCCTAAAGTTCAATAGCCTCTCGAAGAAAAGTATAGAGTCTCCGTACTGTTACGCAAGACTCTACTAGAATCGTTTGGGTACATCGAAATAAATGAACATAGGGTCTGATACCAGCTTTGTCACGACCTAGACCATCGTGATTGGCACCTATACTAACCCAACGGTGGGAGAACCATTACTACAACCCAAACTAACAACTCAACAAAAATACTAAGGCATTTAAGTTACGGAAGCAAGTTAAATGCTAAGGAAAAGAATAAGAACTTTCCATAAACTCCAACAAAAGTCTAACAACTAAACAAATGCGGAAAATATGCATAGAACCTGAAAGTCAATGTACCAAAACATCTAAAGTTCAACCATAAATCTAAACAAGTAGGGTACAACCCCAAACAAGAAGGTTAAAACCCCAAACTAAACATAAGATTAACTAAAGAACTAGTCTAGGTTTGAAATGTTGACGTAGACTGAAAGAGAACTCATGGCATCCCGGAAGAATTGGCTCACCCTTGAATTTGAACAATGATAATTGATCTTCTAAGCGAGGTCTGTCAATAGCCGCCTGAAGAAGCCTTGTACTCAACAAAGAAAGAGAAAGTGTAGTATCAGTACACAACCACAGTGTACTGGTAGGATCACATGGCTATCCCACTAACTGCAACATATATAAGTCATTACAACAGTATAATAACATCCAAATACTGAATATATACTATATCAACAACATTAAGAACAACAGAGAATTTCACATAATACTCAATATACAGTTATGTCAAGTCAATGGTCCTTTCATGGAACCCAAACCCAAACTGTTAGCATATTGGAACGTGGTACCCCATCCAATGATTATGCCGGAACGTGGACACCGATCCCATAATTATTCCGAAATGTTGCAACCAATCCAAGTTAGTGTGTCGGAACGCAACACCCGATTCATTCAACAAGCCAAAATCACATGTATATTCTCCTAATCATACAGTCAAGTCATGATTCATGCCATTCAATCATTCAACTATCCGCATTTACAAGTAGTATGATCAATAGTGCAACATTCAAATACATACGTGTATTACAATGAAGCAAGAACAAACATATATCACACAAGCATGAAATAACAACCATCACCTATCTCGAACAAAATCTTGAATCCCCTAAGAAACTTGATTATTCCCTTTCTGGATTTGTTTCACTTGTTCTTAGTCTACAAACAATCAATACAAAATGGGAATCAATAAACGATCACTAATTACCCGAATTACCAACAATTGTATCAACCCTATATCAAACACATAATCCTCATACCCAGATTAGGGCTTTCCCCACAATAATTTCCACATCAAAACCCTCCCGCATCGATAATTACCCATTAGATTACATTCTACGGATTGAAAAATAAATTCGAGGAGTGAAAATCTTACCTTTAGCCTTAAGAATGGTGGAAAACTGTCAAGAAAAGCCCTAGATTAGTACCTTATCTCTCAAGTTTGAAAATTACGAAATTAAATGATTTTAAGGTTTATTTCTGACTTTAAGTCACGTCTGCCCCGCTATGGCTGCACTCACCCTGCTACAACGGCCCTGCCTTGTAGGGAAGAATCCCGCCTCCGCGGCTTGCACGGAACCAGTAATAAAAATGAATAATTCAAAGACCCCCATTTCACAACACACCTTCCACCAACGACACTCAGAAACTACCCGTTCACGCTAAGATCAATTCTGGGAGTTTTACTCACCTGAATTCAATTCCGTAAAGTCGTACGGGTCCTTTAACGTCTTAGCTATCCACTCAAGTAATCAAAATCATAACTAGATCACCCAATTTCTACAAGATTTCCCTAGACTTTAGTGACACCATTTTTATCCAAATCTATACTAGGATGGGAAAATCCAAGTTAGTACGAAAATATTTTTTGGCCCAAAATTTTTCTCTGTTAGATTTTCTCTAACGACGGGAACATGTCGTTACATTAATTGGAGTCTAATCAAAGTTAGATCAGTTTACTTATTTACTAAAACATGTAAGGGCATGGAAAAAATGGAAAAAAGGAGAAAAGGAGAAAAGAGAAGAAAAGTTCAAGAATTGTCAATATCGTGCAATTTTGGTTGTGGATTTCGCCAAGGATTCAATCTTACGAGGTATGTGAAATTCACATAGCATTGGGCTAGTTCACCCACACGCTAATCATGATTCAATTTAGAGTAATTGATTTCTTTTGAAAGAAATGATTATGAGTTCTTGATGAGATTCATTTAAGTTCTTGTTGGTTCTTGTTGTTGAAGTTTCTTGAGTTTGATTCATGAAATAAGGTGTTGTTTTGAGTATAATCTAACATAAATTGATAATATAGTCAATTCTAAGTTTTTTGGGAAATAACCAATTGAGTTTAAAGGGTTTAGAGTTGAAAAACGAAGAAGAACATTAGGTATTTTCTAGGGAGGGGACTGGGGCACCGCGCCTCTCAGAGCGCCCCAAGCAGGGCTTCTGAACTTTGGGCTTTTGGGCACCGCGCCACCCAGAGCGCCCAAATCCAGGCCTGAAATTTGTCCTTTGGCGCCACGCACCTCTCAAAGCGCTAGGGACGCTAGTTTTTCAACCTTTTCCCCCTTCTTTCTGTACTAGTTCCTTGGCAACGTACCTAAGTTTTCTAGTTGATTTTTACACTCTAAGTTACTTCTAAACATCATGCAATCATCCATAAACATGAGATCATTAACCTTGAATCCATAATTCAATTCAAGGAAAGTTAAGAGTCAAGTCAAGAGAAGTTCATAGAGTTTTCCAAAAGTCTTTCACAAACGTTTTAACCTTGTTTTAAGACTTGAGTTTTGAGTTGAGTAAAGATTAAGAGTAAAAGTTCATTTCTTCAAAGATTATGTGGGAACTAAGTATTCCCATGAGTTAAAATGTTTTCACATTTAAACAAGAGAGGGAACACTGATTTCGAAGAGAGTCTTTGTGCTTGTTTTTGAGTAATCATCTCAAATCATAGAAAGAGTTTTGTTTTTAAAACATATGAGCTGCGTATATTTTAGGAGTAGTTTTGAGCACCGATATGGGGACGCAAGTTCATAATAACTCAAGTCTCCATAAACCATGTAGCCATCATGGGTAGAAAAGATCATACTTTTTAGATTACTCCTTAGTGCTTTTTAGCATAGAGTAGTGGATCCACTTAGTTGAGGAGTTCTATATCACAACAAGGTATAGGACAATTCTTGCAGCATGGGTGAGACGTTGTATCATCTCTTACGCTCATAGTGGTGGTTGTCGGTTAGAGAATATCCCACAATATTATATTACTTTATATGTAATTGAGTTGCTATTGTATTTCTTTATACATTGAGTTGCTACCTATTGTTTTAAATGCTTTGTATAAACTCCACCCTTATTGTTATTTTACTTTGTATTAGAGTTGAGTATTCATGAGTGAGTAAAGCCAAGGTAAGTGTTCCTTTCAACTTTCCTTTCAAGCTTATGTTATGATTAGTTTTCCCGTCGCATACTCGTACATTCAATATATTGATGTCATTTGGTCTCCATCATTTTATGATGCAGTCATAGGTAACCAGGATCAGCATCCAGTGCTTCGTTGATCCAGTTGAGCACTCAGAGTTAGTTGGTGAGCCTCCTTGCTATCCGGAGGACCACTTTATCATTTGATTTAGTACTTTAGTTGTTAGGATGATCGAGACGTTGTATCATCAATTATGCTCATAGTGGTGGTTGTTGGTTAGAGAGACTCCCACAGTATTATATTACTTTATTTTTAATTGAGTTTCTATTGTATTTCTATATACATTGAGTTACTACCTACTGTTTTAAATGCTTTGTATAAAGTTCACCCTTATTTTTATTTTACTTTGCATTTGAGTTGAGTATTCATGAGTGAGTAAAGCCAAGGTAAGTTTTCCTTTCCAATTTTCTTTCAAGCTTATGTTATGATTAGTTTTCCCTTAACATACTCGTACATTCAATATACTGATGCCATTTGGCCTGCATCGTTTTATGATGCAGACACAGGTAACTAAGATCATCATCCAGTGCCTCATTGATCCAGTTGAGCACTCAGAGTTAGTTGGTGAGCCTCCTTGCTATCCGGAGGACCACTTTATCATTTGATTTAGTACTTTAGTTGTTAGGATTATCGGAGTCTTGTCCCGACATCCCTCTTTGTTTTAGAGGCTTCATGGATGAGTAGTTATAGTTTTTAAGTCTTTCCATTTTCAATTTTATACGTTAAGACTTGAGTTGCCATTTTGGCTAAGTTTAATATCTTATAAGTTATTGCATGAGTTATATCTTGAGACTGTTTCCTTGTTATTAAGTCTTTCGCTATTAGTTAAGCCAGGCCAAGGGTTCGCTTGGGGCCAACAATTGTTCTCGAGTGCCAGTCTTGCCCAGTGTGTAGGCTCAGGGAGTGACATAATTAATTAGAACTTAATTAGAGCTTTGAGCTTAATTTATAATAACTTGAACTTGGTTATAAATATAATTAATTATTTGAAATCTTAAATTTAATTAAAATTTATGAATTAATTAAGCTTGAACCTTTTAGATCTTGAAATTTAGTAATTATGAACTAACTAATTACATATATAAGTATTAATAAATATAATTATTAAGCAATTATAAATATATATTAACATTATAAATTAGTTTAATGTATTTAAATTATTATTAAATTTAATTTATAATTGAATATCTATATATATTATTGTAGATGGATCATTGTTTGTGGATGCATAATATACATTATAAAAATGGTGGTGGTTTGAAAGTTGAGTTTATTCATGGTGTTAGGAGTTTTATTGAGCATACAATGACACTTGATATTTTCAAGAATAATGGATTGGTTAGGTGTCCTTGTAGTGCATGTAGGTGCTTAAAATTATTTGAACCCGATACAATCATAGTTAATTTGTACCATAATGGATTTAAGCCTAGATACTTTGTATGGGTTGAATATGGAGAAAAAGATGGATTGAATGGAATGTTTTATTATTGGATGCACGTGGATGATTATAATATGTTTGCACCACATGGCCAAATTAGGGTTGACCATGAAGATAGAGTTGAACATGATAGGGTTCATGAAATGATCAATGATGCTTTCGGGTTCAAGGCTGTATGGAACCTGAACAATATTTTGATGAAGATCCTAATGAAGAATCAAGACACATCTATGATCAATTAGAAGAGTCTAGTCGTCCACTATGTGAATGGAGTCCACATTCTGCCTACTCGTGCACGCTTCTATAGGTTTATGATGAATACTCAAATGCCGAACATTTGCAATTAGTGAAAGAGGTTGCACTTGTACCTGAATCTCAACTTCACACAATGAATAAGTATCGTGTCAATGGTTTTAAGTTTCAAAATGAGGAAGTTTCTAGGAACAAGAAAATAAATAATAGCGGTAACTGCATACAAGGTAATGTTGATGGTACTGGCCAAACTATTGAATATTATGATTTCATTCATGAGATTATTGAAGTAAGGTATTCAAGTTGGCCTAAAAAGAAGATCGTATTATTTTGGTGTAAGTGGTTTGACCCATCACACAGAGGCACAAAAGTGGACCAACAACATAATATAAATGAACTTATGCACACCAGAAAATATAGAAGTTATGATCCTTTCATCATTGCACAAAATGCTAAACAAGTGTATTATGCTCCATATCCATTGCGTAGAGAAAAAGCTGATTGATGGGTTGTTATAAAGACTAAAACAGTGGAAAAATTGGAATTGACAATGTCTTAAATGTGGCGTACCAAAATGAGGTTGCAATTGTTCAACAACAAGTTGATATTGAATTGGAAACCACACGAAAACATCCTCGATACATATTAGAAAAAGTATCTGATGATGAGATAATGATAAATGATGAGGATGACATAAATAAGTATGAGGAAAATGATTCATTTGATGACGAAGAATATGACAATGAAAATAAAACAACTGAGGAGGAAGAATGGGAGAATAATGGAAATGAAACAAGTGAGGAGGAAGGATGAGTAGAATGATAGACTATTAGCTAGTATGTATGTTATTTATTTTGCTAATAGTAATTTTATTTAATTTATGATTTTTTTATATTATGCATGTAAATTTACATACGAATATCATCAAGGGGTGAGGAAGATTGATCTCACGAGCATCTTGGAGTTAGCCAACCTAATAAGACTATAAAGAAGAAGTCTAGGAGATCCATAGATCTTGAGGATATTCCATGATTTCTTTCTTCTGTGCCGAAGCGCATTACTCATGATACCCATTTATTGGTTGTTCCATTTGGTATGGCGGATCCTCAGGGATATTAATCTAATTACCATAGACCAGTTGGTGCTTTCTCTACTTCACAGTCATTGCCTCCACGGAGCTACAGGGACCTACCTTTAGAAGTTATTCATCCAGCATGACCCTTATTGGTAGGTAGGTCATCGGCTGGTACTCCATCTCTCACAGGTACATCTCCTCAGTTATCTATCATGAGGATTAGAGATTCCAGTAGTGAGCAATCAGACGTTGTGGTAGGTACACCTCCATTGACTCAACATTATGTGCATCCTGGTTTATCACCTATCCCTACACCTAGTACTACACCAGATGAGACCTCTGCTCTAGCACCAGGACAAAGGGACATGATAGGAGAGTCATGATTGAGCCGGATGGGTCATTGTAAGTTTATTTTATCATTTATTTGTTACCTTATTTTACTTATTGGAGCATCTTTAATATATTATTCATGAACTAACTTGCTTATTATGTGTTTTGGAGGTGGCATCCTTCAAAGGATGATGCCTGACCTTTAAAACACTCTATGAGAAGACTTTTTACGCAGGCTTATCACTGTTGTAGTGAGATCCCAAACAGTTTACGTCAGGCGATGTTTAATGAGTTTAAGGTAAACAATGTTTTAGTATACTTTAATTACTTTTTTTAATTATCTAACAATATTCATTTTTCTCAGACTACGTGTACTTGGGAACCGAGGTTTAATATGGTCATTGCGACCACATTTGAGAGGAGGGCATCTGCGAGACTATCTAGTTGGCTAAAGAAAGCCCAAGATACTGATCAGTGTCCGAGTTGGATGTTGCCTCATGTTTTTGATGAATTGAACCAATATTGGAACACAGATAAGTTCAAGGCGATGTCCGAACAAGCCAAAAAGGCTAGATGTAGTCTTAAGGATGGCTTATTGCACAATGGAGGTGCAAAGAGCATTTGAACAATTACAAGAGAGATGGTAAGTTATTATTCTAACTTTTAAATAAACAATTGATTAATTAATTTGTTATAATATAAATTTCAGTTTTTATTTATGGGAAAAATAAATGGGGCACACTCCCCTTGCACCAGAGGTTTCCAAGAAGACTCATGTGAAGAAGAAAGAAAATGAGTCAGATCCAGATGTGTAGGTGGAGGAAAGGGCCAAACGAATGTTTGTAAGTTATTAAATTAATATGAATAATGAAAATCAATAGTGAATATATATATATACTAATTTTTATTTTTTAATATACAGAAGGAGTATCAGAAGTAAGTGAATAAGAATCTAGATAGTTCTCTCCAAAAGACACTTGAACTGTATACTCAAATTTGGACAGAAAAAGTGATAGGGGGATACACAAGGGTAGAGTCTATGGTTGAGGCTCTCGAAATGATGTATGATAACTCGTGTCAGGCTTAGAATATATTGGATCGTCATGTCAAACCGAGGTACTTGACAGTGTTTAGATTACTGCTATGTTGGCACAAATAACAAAAATGACAGCAGCATTGGAAGTTTTGGAGCATAGAAGAGTAGATGAACAAGAAAACATCAGTCTGTTCAGCAAATAAAAAACAAGTCCTAAACCTCGCTGGTCGACCTACATCTACATCGTCCCCTATCGAGGCCACTGACGACGATAGTGAGGAAGAGGATGATTATATAGATTACACTCCCTGATTATCTTCTATTTCTTTAGTTTATGAACTTTTTTATAATTTTAAACAAATTTTGAATGACTTTATAAGTTTTTGAATTGTGATTTAGATATTTTTGAAGATTAATTTAAGTTTGTTGTTTTTTATCTTGGGTGGGATGTTTCTAATGTATTTTGTTTGATTGGGTTGGTTTAATTTGAATTGAATTTAGTTGAATTTGTAGGTGGGCAGTAAAACTGTCAGTTTCTGCTGTAAAAAAAAGCAAAAAAGCGACGAAAAGGGTGGTTTTTGTCCGTCGCTTTTGTGCATTATTTTTTTCAAATAAACCCAGAAAAGCGACGGACAGGGTCCTTTAGTCCCCCACTTTTCTGGATTTTTCAAAATTTTAATTTCCAGAAAAGTGACGGACAGGGTCCTTTAGTCCGTCGCTTTCTGGGATTTTCAAAAATTTATTTCTAGAAAAGCAATGGACAATACAGAGTCTCATTGTCCGTTGCTTTTCTAGATTTAAAAATATTATAAAATTAAAAATAAGTGACAGACTACGTCCCTTTTTGGAAATTGAAAAGATTGTAAATATAAAAAAAGCGACGGTGTCCATCGCTTATCCAAAAATATATTTTCTAAAATAAATCAAAAAGTGAAGTAGTCCGTCGCTTTTTTGCGACGTTGTCTAACACTTTTTATAAAGTGTCAACCCAGAAAGCAGGGAATATGACTACATCACATTTCCGTTGATTTTGACCAAAAAAGGGACGCAGTCCGTCACATTTTGCTGTCTCTTTTCGACAAAATTTTAGTAGTGGGAGTCGCGAAACTTAAGGAATGGGAGAATCAATCTATCATTTTTTCCGAGGCATTTTGTTCCTAAGTTGCTCGGACTCGGGTGTGGGTGTCTGATATAGGTGCAGATTTAAAGGTCGGATCCTACATGATCTAATTTTTAAGATTCTCGGATATGGATCCATGAATAAATAAGGGTGTGTGGATTTGCCTAAAAATAATTAGAATATCTAAAAATAGAGTTATGAAACCTAATTTATGAGATATTATGTGGAGAACTTGAGGAGAATCCTAGATGGAGATCAAAGGAAAAAGAGTAACCTAGAAATTTCTATATAACAAATATTTCATTTCCTTCAATTCACCTTAGCTTTTGTATTGATTACATAAATCATTAAAATTGTCCAGAGTTTTCCTCTAATTTTTGGTCAAATTATGCAAAATCATTTGACCGAATCAGACACGAATTCCACACATGCACCCATACCCACATTGTATTGACACAGGTGCAACACCAAAAGTGAAGAGTCGGAGCAACATAACTTTTATCTAGCTTGAAAACATATTTCTAGGTTTGCTTTGGTAGCAGTACACTTGTTGGTGAGAGTGTTTTCATAGCTTACAAGCAAAATTAGATTACATTTTTTGATTTTGAGAAGGAAAGTTGGAGTGAAATTTATTATTTTGGAGGGTAACTAGTTTACTTTTTGGTATTAATTCTTATAGAAGACATCATTGTTTATATATATATATATATATGCCTTGCTGTTGTTCCTATTATTTTTATAGATAGCACAATGTTGTGTTCCTTAGTTTGTTCTATCATGACAAGTGTAGAATGAAATGATAAAAAAGAATGCAAATATGGAGACTTCACATTGAAAAAAACCTAGAAACCTCCAAGGTATTCTGCTTATACAGGAAAGGTTATACTAACAGACCTCAAAAGCATCCATAAAAGAGTAAAAGTTCCAAGGTCTTAAGCTAAATAATACAAGAAAAAATTTCTGGAAGAAATAAGACAAATTGAACATCTAAACTAGCTCAATCTTCGGAAAGGCATATGCGACTTGAAAACATTCCTTAATGACAGTCTTGATTGAGTAAAAATTTGGAGTATCGCTAGTTGCTCCAGTGCCACCGTACACTTTCACCTTCGTAAACTTATTTTCTTTTGGGTTGTAAGAAACAAGTTGTGTTCCAAAATATCTTTGCATCAATATTTCTCAATCTTTCCAAAGTAAGATTAGTATAAATTTATCACCAAGGATATTTTCTTGAATACTATCCTTAAAAATGTGTTATTTAGTGGAAGATTCATCTAGTCCATATTCTTTCATCCACCATATATCAATATACGAATTATGCCTATCATCAAACAAATACAAACAATTCCCCAACTCCCCTAGCGTCAAGCCCAACAATAGGGTTTGCAAATCACACGGAGTTGACAACGACTGGACCTCTTCAGTAAAACTGTTAAAAACGTAAATGTTTTTATTATTTTTACAAACCATCCAATGAATAACACCATTGATGTTAACCTTGCTAAATAATCCACATAGAGGTTCTGGTGCCTTTCCCACATTTTTCCATTTCTCATTAGCTCCTAGAGTATAAACCTCCAATTCATATACTTTTGGACTTCCAACATATTTTCTTACTACTGATCTCAATACTTTAAACTGTCCGAAGGCTTTACTAAAGCAGAATGCATAAGAAACACGCCGAATTCTTTTCACCCATTCGGGCAATTTAACCTCGAAATACTCACCTAAATTAGGATTGCAAATGTAAATTCTATGGTCTACATCAATCTCGAACCATTCAACAAACATACAAATCTGTTACCTGAACCAATTAATGTGATGTTATCCCAAGAAATTTATGGTGAAGGGAGGTGAAACATAGGGCTCAACACAATAGCTCTGTGTATGGGATGAGAATCATCTGCTTTCATTTCTACTAGTAACCATACATATTCATTAATTGAAAGCAAAATGCTAGGAAAATCAAATGACCTTTTGAGGTGATACATGTTAATAAACAAAGGGTCGGAAGTTAAAAAAAAATACCAAAGTTTACAAACCATCTTACAACGGAATATGGACTTGATTGTCAATCATGAAAGAATTTCAATCATAACCACAATTGGAAGGTCCATATTCATGGTAACATGATAGATTTTTCTCCCTTCGCAATCTTCCTTGAAAAGCTTAGACCTTTGGGCATCCATGGCTGTCACTTCCTTTGAACCAAAAGGGTGCTAGTTTTTTAGGTTTGGTCCTATGTAATTGATGGGCCCTCATATATTGTGGGCTTCAAATATTTTAAAATTTATTTCAAGCTAAAAGGACTATATAAACAAAGTTAAATGACTTCTAGAAACTATAAAACAAAGAAAAGTGACTTCAGTAATTCATTATTACAAGTCGAGTGGCTATTTAGATATTAAAATATAATTATGTTTTAGACAAAGTTAAATAGTTATAAGGAGTTGCGGAAAATTCCTTCGAAGTTCCATAATCGTGATAGGAACATCAAAAAACTTGAATTTCATTTTAGTAGCAAATTTTTAGGGTTTTAAGCTAGCTCCTGGATAGCTGTAGAGGTTGTAGGAGAAAAGAAAATGGTCATACTATCCATTATTACTTGCATTTCAAAATGTACTAATAGAAAATTATCATAAGATAAAAATTCAACCTCCTTGCAAAAAGAAAATACAATGCATCTTTATAATTCAATGAGTTGTTTTGAAAGACGAAAACCTTTTTTTCTAACTTGAGATTAATTCCAACCTATTCGTCTATTTGTGGAACATTTTATGATGCATAAAATTTTCATAAATCCAACACAACAACATATTTGGTGTAATCTCACAAAAGAGATACAAAAATATGACGGAAAAGAAAGATATTCATTATATACTTAAATAGAAACAATTTTGCGTATGATTTTGACAAAATTGAATAATCGCGTAGTTATTAATTAGCTTGTTACTATGCTTCAACAGTTTGACCTCCATTGTTTTCTCTTGCTTCCTATGAATGAACAAGCCTCTAATTTATACGGTCATCTGAGGTTGGCCTGGCTTGTTTTGCCGCGGAAAATGACTACCTAAAATCAGGGTGTGAGCAAGATTTTTCACTTAATTATAGGTTCAAAATATGAAGAAGCCAAATGAGAACATTGGCTACACGTACAAAATGGTTTTGCAAAACCATTAAATTAGAATATTAAAAGAGAATGGCTCGTATGTCCTTTTTTTTAATGGTAGTGACATGGGTGAGCCCAACTTTTAATAAATCAAATATACGAGCATTTGCCAAAATTTGAGAGACTTTTCCCATTTTTAAAACTAAGCTGAGGGTTGTAAGTGATTTTCAAAATTGTATAATGAAAATGTTGATGATAACAATAATAGTAAGAATAACAATATTAATAAAGATTAAAAGAAATAAACAAATTAATAATAATGATGATGATGAAAATAATAATAATTAAAAAATAAATAAAATAATAATAATAGAACTTTCATGGTAAATATGAGATTGATGTGAAGCATTTCGGCATAGATATATTCTCTTGATCATGGATCTAGGAGATACTAGTACTAATTATCAGAAAATTTTGTTGACGAGCGTCTTACCTAGATCGAAACTGCTACCAGCAAAGGTAAGAATATTGCTAAAGAAAATACTCTTGCAAAACCTATTAAAATTGATCCTAGACAAGATATATTTTTAGGAATGATGCAAATTGTTACTGCTCATAAATGGTATGTTAAATGCACCATATTGATTGATAATACTTTCTCTATAACTGATATTGCTATGATTGACAGTGGAGCTGATGTCCTCTTTTTGATTTAGAATAAGTTCTTGATAAAAAGTTTTCTGAATTTGGTGCTAAACCTATTGAGTTATCAGAAAATTTTGCTGACGAGATTGAAAACTCTTTTGATTTTAAAAATCAGGTTGATATAGAAATTAATAAGCTTCGCGGCTATCCCAAGAAGAACAGTGGTAATACCCAATTTTCTTATAAGCCTAGCATGCAAAATAAATATATTCCTTCTGCAAGCGTTATTTAATGAACAAATTATATTTCCCGGGTGAATCATATAAAACCCGCTCATATTACGAGACCATTTTGATAGGTACTAGTAGTGCTGAATTTCAGCACTTCTCAGGATACAACACTAGTGAGAACGTTTATAACTTCTCCAAGATGATCGTCCAGCAGATTATTTCGATAGAAGATTGGGGTATTTTCTCGATGAAAGAAAGACAAATTGTTCTGAATAAGGTACCCACTAGTTTTACCTATTGGGATTATATTAATGCCTTCAGTAAAGTCCTCTACTATAATAATGAGAGGCATAAACATACTTGATTTATTAAGATTTGTGCAAAGATATTTGCTGAACCGATCCCTAACTGGTTCTTGAACTGGTGGTCATACCACGGTCCGACTATAAAGATTTTGCCGGATCCTTTCTTAAAATTATACAAAGAGTGGGTTAAGGTTTCGCCAGACCTTCATAATTTATACCGCACCGATCATATTTGTTAAATAGAACAAATCAAACAAATCTATTTCTTCATAGAATTTTCTATCCCTTGGATCCATAAATGGACCCCAGAAGTCGGTTATACCAAAGAACAAATTCCGTGTTTATATCGAACTTATTATAACAATTTTTGGGACAAATTGATTAAGAAAGATCCCAAGACTAAGGCATTATATGGTCAAGAATTATTTGACCTTATTACCCAAAAGATTCAAGATTATGGTACTACTCCTCATAAAGGGGTCATAGCTGACAACTCCGTTAAGCATATTGGAAGAAGGATTTCCATCCAGGATGGAAATAAAGAAGACATGATAAATGAATATTTAGAGGAAGTTAGGAGGAATCTTCTCCTCAATATCACTCACTATGCAAAATTAGACACTTATATGAAAAGTGAAACGAGTGATGATGCTCAAGAAGTAAAAATGCCCAACCATGTGGAGATTCGCTACAACAAACGGAAGATTTCCTATTCAGCCTAAAAGGAAAAGAGGTGTAAAGCTTATCCTGAACAGTAAAAGGCATTATCAATAATAATAACACTGTTGAACAACAGTAAATATACTGTCACCAGGACCCGGATAGGGACCCATTATCCTGTACAAAGATACTTTCTTTTCCTATATATAAGTTTCTTTTCTTTAGTTGAAGAGCAGGTTAAAAAAAACCCTCTCTTCCTTTTGTATTCTCTCTCTCTTGTAAAGAACCCTCTCTTATATTGTAATTTGTAAGTTTGCCAGATACTACCGGAGTTGTGAATAAAGTGTGCTCTTCTTCTATAAGTTCTGGTGTTGGCAACAAGGTACTTTATATTCTTCCTTTCGTTTACATTCTTATATTCTCCGATCTTAGCCATGACTATGTCCGTCTAAAGAATAATATCTATGCCTGATAACTAACTTCACTCTTACATCTACCATGAAATATCTAGACTTTATCTAAATATGCATAAATTTTTATATGGTTTCTTGACTTGGTTCTGAGATGGTGGTACAGTCAGATTCAATACAACAAGTTAGTGGCTTTGTCTTAGTGACTCCGTCTAGCCAGCCGTGGTCTCAGCCCGTTAAGGAGTAAAAAGGGCACCTTATACTCGGTTAGAACTGCTAGACACATAGACTCACTAACAATACGTATTTGAATCTCAATAGACCCTTTGTTAGGGTAAAAGGTTTATTAAATACATCCATACAGTCATCAAACTATATAAAAATTTGTATATATTTCGATTCAGATTTCGTCCTTGAATTCGGATGTTAACAAGCTAGATTGAAGATGACCGCACGGACTACCGCCCGTCTTTTGATATCTTGTTGCTTTAGTATCAGAGCCTAAGAACTTTCATGGTAAGTATGAGATTGATGTTAAGTATTTCGGCATAGATATATTCTCTTAATCATGGATCTAGGAGATACTAGTACTAAAAGTACTCATTTGGAAGAGGTAGATATACCTCAAAACCTTGATTTGTTAAAAAAATGGACTATTCCAAAAATTGATATTGAAACCATTTATGATTATGGTTGGTTTGATAAGATCTCTCATAAACAGTTGATTAAAACAATTGAGCAATCTTTGGCGTTAAGCTCGTCTGAACAGATCATTCGTTTATTAAATAAGTGTGACATTGATTTATATAAATATCAATATAAGTTCTTGCATATTGGCATGGTTCAGATCGCTTTTAAGCCTTTGACTCTTAAAGGGTTACCTGATACTTTCCTAGCTGCTCTCCGTGATGCGAGAAATTTAAATTTCTGACAATCTTTGATGAGTTCGATTGAATCCACGGTGGCCTATGGTCCCGTCTATTTTAATACTCAGCCAAATTTGTAGTTATCTTTGACTGATTCTAATATTTTAGATGCGTTAACTTTGAATGTTAAAACGCATGTTTATAATTATGCACCTGGATCTGAATTGATTTGTTTATCTTATAGAATCTATTTCAAATTGCTTGCTACTTTGAATCCTAGATGTAAATTATATGATACATCTGATCAGATTATTTTGGTGGAAACTAATTTCGCTAAATCTAAGGTCACTACTAGAAGACCTATAAAATGGGAAGAAATTAATTTTCCCACTACTTGGACTTTGGATTCTGTTATACCTCCTGAACAAATGGCTGATGTTGTCACTAATTCAGTATATTCTCATATTACGCAAAATTCTGATGGTAAGATTTGCATTCAGTTTGATGAAAAAAGTGTTCCTTATAATAGACATTCATTTTCTGATAGAAAATCTCTTGCTATACAACATATTTCACCAATTGAACCGTTATATAGTCCTGCTCGAAATCGTGTTGCTTCTTTGTATACTTTATCTTTTGTTATTTCTGATAAGAATAAGATAAAAATTGATCCTCGTTTGAATATTGTTCGAGCTAATGATAAATCATCTGATATTTCTGATAAGGATATTCCTTCTGCATCCGAAATGGATTTTAATCCTAATGATACTTGATGATGGATGCACACCAAATTGAATTTAGCCCAGGTTCTCTGGCAATAAAATATATTCAAAATGAATTTTCAAGTGATAAATGGAACCGATTTAAAACATGGTGTTTTGACACTTATAGTGCTGATGACCTACATAATATTTCTCAAGAATTCTATGAGACATGTGCTTTACATAATCGTATTATGTTCTTTGTACCTTGGTTTATAACCACCTATTTACCTTTGTTCATCAACGTCCTTGAACGATATTATAAGGATGAATCAGGTAATATTGTCAAAGTTATTTATCCTTCTCAAGCTTCGTTTATCTTACCAAATAATAGTGGAATATCTTCCAGGGTTCGTCTTTTCTCTGAATTTCAAAGTTTTCCAAGAGAAATATTATTTCTCTTTTGTCTTCCTTTTCGTACGATTTGATATCATCAATATCATCTTTGGCAATGGAAGCAAAGGTATCACTTTTTACCTTTTGTGACAAATAGGCCTATAGTTCTACATATAACGGACTACCTTCTAAGATATCTTCCAGATGTACGGACGATGATGCTAGAGTTATTTTCGAGTTTATCAAACTCATTCCTCTTCATTATAGAATCGAAGAGTTGGACGAGGATCCATATGATGATCCTGACGATGTTCCTGGGGATGATCTTCCCCGTCCACGAGGGTTATTACCCTTGCCTCGACCCTTGGTTACCCAAGGAGGGTCAAACAAAGCATTTTGTTTTAATCCTCATAAAGACCATATGAATCATAATAATTCTGATAATAGTAATTCACGCCGTCAAAATCGATGACTTCTTCAATATTATGAATGGTGAATATATTCATCACCATGCCGTCTATAATCTTCCATAAAATAAGTTCCAGTATATCTCAGTTGAGAGGAACTACTTTCAATATTGTGACTAGAGTTTTATCAGTGAAAAAAGGGGTTAAAAAACTCATTGTTAAGAATATAGATATTCTCTGGATAAGAAATCTGGAAGAGAGTTACACTTCCCTTTTTATAATGTATTTCGAAATCAAATAGGGCTAACTGTGCCTGCCACCTGGTGAATATCAATTTTGAAGCATCATGTTTGAAATCTTTATCAAACATGTATTTAACTGATTGCACATCAGTTTTTATTAGAAACTTTTGATTGTATAAATCGTCTTAAAATTTCAATACGCATTTAACGATAATTAGAATTTCATGATCTACCGTAGCATATATTTTTTGGGCATCGCTCCATTTTCCAGAAGAAAATCTAATCAAATATTCAATTTTATCATAAGGATTTATTTTTTTTAATATTCCTCCATAGCCAATGTTAGACGCATCTGTCTCTACAATCTTCTGCCAAGCTGGGTTTGCAAGAGTTACACAAGGCAAAGATTTAACACAAAGATTAATATTTTTTACCAAATTTGTGAGACTATCAGTCCAAGGTCTTTTATGATCCTTTTTAGCCTGTCATATAGCAGGGCTACATCACGAGATAAATTCTTGTAAAAGGGGGAAATATAATTTAAACTTCCCAAGAATCTCTGCAATTGCATCCTATCTGTAATAACATCAGGAAACTTTAAAGCAAAATCCATCGATCTTTGAATAGGGGTAACCTTACCCTGACAAATAAGATCCCCTAAAATTCTGACTTTAGTTTGAAATAAACTCATTTTTGGTTTAGAAATTACCAATCCGTTTTGTATAACTATTTTCTTGAAAATGTCTAAATTCTTAATATGCATTTCAAGAGTTTTTGAATAAACCAAAATATCATCAATATAAACAATGAAAAATCCAAATATGGATTGAAAATATCATTCATAATTTTTTAGAATTCGTAAGGAGCGTTTTTCAAATCAAATGGCATAACATTCCATTCGTATTGTCCAAATGGGACATTAAAAGCAGTTCTATAAGAGTGCTCTTTAAATATTTGGATCTGCCAATAACCTGAATTTAAATCAAATTTAGAAAATATATTGGCGTCATATAATCTTGATAGTAAATTTTTTTTATTTGGAATAGGATACATAATCCATTTTAAATATTTGTTCAAAGGTTTATAATTTATACCTAATCCTTTTGTAATAAATTATCAATTTCTTTCTTGCAGAATTCAACCAATTTGGCATTCATCTGACAAGGGCGTGATTTTGTAGGAATATCATCCTCAGAGAAATTATCTTCGTATGGAAGGGTCACAATATGCTTTTTTCGATTCAAAAAAGCACTAGGATAATTAGAACAAATATCTATAGCCATTTGTTCAGAAATTAATTTAATTTTTTCCTGCACTTTAGTACATTTCAAAGTATCGAATATATTCATACTAAATTATTCAAGTTGTAAAGAATCCACATGCTTTTGTCTCATATTAATCAAAGCATTAATATCACGAGAAATAGGATCAGTGATAAAAGTATAACTAATATCTCGGTCTTTGTAAGTAGCAGAAAAACCTTCAGTCATTATGCTAGTGAAAGGATAAATAGCATTTATAAAGACAAGGGTAATCACCTCTTAGTCATGCATGTATTGGAGAGTTATTTAGAACTACCATCCGAACTAATCATGCTCATGTTAATAAATGCAAGGGGGAGTTACCTCAAGGCATAAATGTTTAGTTCATCATGAATGACAAGGGAAGTCACCTCAAGCCACACATATCATGGAATCATAAAGACAACGGTATTCACCTCTAGTGATACAATCATGGAATCATAAAGACAAGGGTATTCACCTCGAGTCATAAAATCATGGAATCATAAAGACAAGGGTATTCACCTCTAGTCTTACAATCAATGAATCATAGGTGTTTTACTCCATGTTCATTATTAAAGGAATATATATATTTGCCTCCATATTCATTTTAAGGTGATATAGGTATTCGCCTCCATATCCATTTTAATGTGTAATGTAGGTATTCGCCTCCACATCATCACATAAGGATCATAGGTAACCACCTCCATGATCAACATAAAGGGTAATGGGTAATCACCGCTTGCCTTGGGAGTCACACATATATAAAGGGTAATCACCACACACTCCCCATGCTTAAATAAGTAAGAGTAAGGGAACTCACCACACATTCCTATCATGTAAAGGTCATTTAGGGGAATCACCACAAGCCTCATCACATCTTAGAGTCCTAGGATTTAGATTCATTTTGGGTGAGAAAACCTGTCAACCTAGAATCATTCTATGTGAGAGAACCTTACATGTAATATAATATTCATGCATAAAACCATATCTAGAATTTTACATCAGCCATTGGTATCATCATGACTCAAGTGTATCTATCAGTTCTCATATACAAGCCTTTATTAGGTACATTAGGTAGGCAAAGATCTTCCACCTTAATTCTATCTATCAAGCTTGTACTCTCATTTATAATTTATTCTCAAAGCCTTAGCATCAATAGTGAATCATATTAGCTATACTCTAAAGCCCTAACTATTATGATCACAAGCCTCTCTCTAAAGCTTTCTTTCTTAATCTTATCAGTATACCTAGATTCCCAGGTATTTCAATCACATCCTTCATCACTAAGTGATTCTAGCCATAATTGATCACAAGGGTTCAATTTCATCTTTACAAGTCATGATCATTCGTATTCAATAAAATCTAGTTCAATTCATGATTATATGATCCTAACTTTGATCAATTACTAAACATGACATTGATCCAAGAGGATCACCTATGAACGTTCAATTTCACCTCTAATGGCATAAACCCACAAAATATCACATTCATAAAATAGACTAGGGTTTACCATAGAAATCATATGAATTCATCATAATATCACAATTCAATGTTAATACAATCATAATTAGGTATTATCGACTAGATTGGAATCATACCTATGCCCTACCCACAATGTAGAAGGCAACCCTAGCTAGATTGGGTTTTTGACTTCATAATTGGGGGAAAACTAAGGGGGCTCTATGGGTGGAAGAACCCATAGATGATTAAGTTAAGATACCTCAATTCAAAGCCCTAAAGAAACCTTTCTTCAATGGATAAAATCGACCTAAGATGCTGTCCTCTTCCCTTCTCTTCTTCTTCTTCTTCACTTCTAGACAGAGAATTATTTGGAGAGGATTTTGGGGTCTTAGATGAATGAGTTAATGACTTAGTTTTAAGGGCCTATTAAACTTATATAGGAGGTAAAATAACTAACTAACCGACCTCCCTTAACCCATAATTAATTACTAACTTAACCCCCCAAACATTTATCTTAAAACTAAAATCTGAAAACTGCCCATGACCCATGAAACCACCACCCACGGACCGTGGGTGGGGTCACGGAGTGTGTTGGCAACTCGTAGGTGAGTACTATTGCTAAGGATTTGCAGGCCAGCCCGATCCTTGACCCATGACCCCAACCTACGGGGCGTGGGTCCACCTACGACCAGTAAGTGGCCAAGCGTAGGTTGCTGCCAAAAAATAGCTTTTTGGGCTGTCTTGATGTCCTCCTCAAGGACCCCTTGGGTGGTCCTTGGGGGGTCGTACCTTGACGCCCTAACCCTTAAACCTCCATTCTAAGTACGGGAGTCATTTTTACAACTTTTAGTCCTCATACTACACTCCAAACTCTTACAGAAGGCTCTAGAACTCACTAGTTCAACTTGCTAGTTTCCAGGGTGTTACACAAACCCCTCCATAGGTATTTAGGGGAGTAGTAAGTATAGTATCACCATTTTTAGAGTCCATTTTGGGAATTTAAGGGTCAATTTATGGGAATTAGGCAATTTTCTAATGTGTGTTACCCCATGAATATTTTGGTGATATAGTTTTCGGATGATTTCTTTGCAAAATCTTTATGAAACCCTCCATATGAAATTGAGGGAGAAGTACATAAAGTATCACCATTTTGAGAGTCCATTTTACACATTTAGGAGTCAATATACACAAATTAGGCATTTTATTAGTTTTTTTGTGTCTGTTAACCCATGAATATTTGGGTGATACGACTTTAGGATGATTTCTTTGTAAATTTTTATGGAACCCTCCGTAGGGAGTTGGGGGAATAGTACCTATAGTCTTACCATCTTTAGAGTCCATTTTGGGCATTTGTGGTCCAATTTAAAGGAATTAAGCTATTTTCTTGATTGATTTTGTGTGTTAGCCCATGAATTTTTTGGTGATACGATCTCTGGATGAATTATTTGCGAAAACTTTACAGAACCCTCTATAGGGAGTTGGGGAAGAAGTACGCAGAGTCTTACCATATTCAGAGTTCATGTTGGGAATTTAGGGGTCAATTTACAAGAGTTAGGAAATTTTCTTAGTTTTTCGTGTATAACGCTCATGAATATTTTAGTGATACGGCTTATGGACGGTTTCCTTGTGAAACCTTTATGGGACCCTCCGTAAGGAGTTGGACGAGCAATAAGTATAGCCTCACCATTTTCATAGTCCATTTTGGGCATTTAGGGGGCAATTTACATGAATTAGGCGATTTTCTCAACCCTCCGTAGGGAGTTGGGGGAGTAGGATATACAGTCTTACCATTTTTAGAGTCTATATTGGGTATTTAGAGGTCAATTTACAAGAATTAGGTAATTTTCTAAGTTTTTCGTGTGAGTTAGCCCATAAATATTGTGGTGATACAACTTCCACACGATTTCTTTGTGAAACCTTTGTAGAACCCTCGATAGGGAGTTAGGGTAGCAGTACGTACATTATAACCATTTCTAGAGTCTATTTGGGGAATTTAGGGGTGATTTCGCGAGAATTAAGTGATTTTTTCAATTTTTCGTGTGTGTTAGATAATGAATTTTTTTGGTTATACGACTTCTGGATGATTTCTTTCCGAAATATATATTTCATGATTCGGCATAAATACGGGTCAAAAATATTTATTCAAGCTCAATTAGTTTCTTACAAATTATTTTAATCTTCGGCAAAAATATTTCCGTCAAACCAATAAGAAACTATAAAATGACATAGTATAATTTTATGTTGAATGAAAATGTTCTTTTGGGGGAACTTTCGACTCAACATTTTTCTAGAGTTTGTTTAGTTACATAATATTTATCTTGGAGGAGTTACTTGGTGAAATATTAGTGAAAATTATAACTCAATGGACTTGAATTTCTTTAGAGAAAATGAGATATACACGCGTCAATTTAAATATTTATTTAATCATTTTATTTTTCAACCGTAATTTATAATGTTTTCACCTAATACTTTTTATATATCCAAGTTGAGGTGCCTAGCTAGTTCGAAATCCATGCTTATAAGAGTCAGATAATACAATTTATTTACACACCTTGTTAAGATGAAATAACTTATATATTCAGTAACATTCTTGCCATCTATCTACAATTACGCTATAGTTGACAACTTGACACTTCTGTTCAAATTTATTTACACATCTTATTTTATATATTTGATTAAAATTTCAAATTTCAAATACAGTTTGTAGATTTTCTTTTTAGGAAAATAATTTAATAATTTAGCAATATTGTTATGCTAATTCATCAAGCGTCTACAAATCTTTCACTAGGGCAAAATGATCTCTAGAAGGCCTTTTTAGATTGTTTTTCATTTATTTACTTTTTAAAAAATAATTTATGATTTTTGGAGAATAGAAAAGAAAAATTATAAAATAAAATAAAATTAGTAAGAAATTCTATTCAAAGTGACCAGATTAATTGTATTTTCTAAACAATAAGACTAAATTAAGTAGAATATATATATATATATATATATACATACATATATATATATATGTATGTATGCATATCCTAAATAAATGTATTCTTTTTGTATATATTCAAATAAACCCTATTAAAATGAAAAAGAAAGTTAAAATACTATGATTAATTCCAACCATATAATGTAATGCTAAAATAGAGATGGACAAAAATCAAATGTCTTGAAAGCAATAAGATCTAGTAAATGATCTCCGAAAATAGTGGATGCCATAAAACCTTAGGCAATCGCTATGGAGACTTAGCAACAGTCATGTCTGCACACATCTCTCCCCAGAATTTGGCTATGGGAAGACAAACCATAACCCTAATCAATAAACATCCTTTGCTACTCGATTAACAACAAATAAAGCTTCCCAAAATTTGACAAATATCCAGTTGAAATAGATTAAATATGTACATAGAGACCCTACGATTCAATTCACAAAGGGAGAACAACATGTTTTCACACAGAAAGAAGGATTACATCAAGCTGTAATTATTAAGTTCTCATTCGATACACTAGAAGTGAAGGATTTGAGAACAGTTTTACCTAAACACTTGGGAATCAAAGAAAACTGTTTAGTTAGTTTACTTGCTCCTACACATATTCTTTTAAGGATAGACCAATATAAAGATTATCTTGTTTCTCTATCAAAATTGGTAAACTTTTTGCCTTTCAATGGAGAGAAACATCTTTAAAGGGTATTTCCTTGGACAATAGATTTCAATTCAAGAGAAGAAACTTCAATGGTCGGGGTGTGTATTTCGTTTCCTCGATAATCACCAGATTTATTTACCAAGAGATCCTTGTTGTCGATGGCATCATTAGTTGGAAGGCCAATAGCTATTGACAAGGCAACACAATACAAGACAAGGTCTAGCACCGCTAGAGTGATAGTGATACTCGATCTTACAGACAAGCTGCCTAAGAGGATGCGTCTCAAGTATTTGGACGAACATACTGGTAATATTCAAGAGGTTTTTTCAAGAATTTATTTATGAGAATTTACATTTATATTGTAACCATTGTAAGAATCAAGGTCGCGATGAAAACAGTTGTCGATTGATTTTGTAAAAGAATCAGTATCACAAAGATAATGGAGTGGTTGGAAATGAACAATTCAATGGGGAGAGATTTCAAGGTGGTTTGCGCCAAATTTTAAATGAGAAGAGGGGACTACCTATCATGACCCGAGCCTGCACACTAGACGTGGCCGACACTCGAGAACCATTGTTGGTCCCCAAGAGAACACTTATCCTGGTTGACTACAAGTGGAAGAATAACTTAAGCATACATAAGCATCAAATTGAAAGAAACGTTTAAAAACAGTTTACTGAATCTCAAAACTAAACTGAATATACTGAGTACGAAACATAAGTTTTAAATAAAATATCTGAAACTGAAAGAGTCTCCAATACTGTCTATCTATGAAGCCTCTACTATTAAGGAAGGATGTCAGGACAAGACCCACGACACCTCAAAACTACTAATTGGAAAGTAATTGTGAAGTCCTCTGGAATACTAAGAAGCTCACCAAAGCAAATTGGAGTGTAAAGTGATCTCAATGAAGTGTCTTTTTATAACCATGAACACCAATATCTGCATCATAAAATGATGTAGGTCAAATGACATCAGTACATGGAATATACGAGTATGTAATATGGCTGAGTAAACAAATAACTGAAAGAAAGGACTGCAATAGATAACAATATACTCAAGCTGAATGTAAAGAAATAAAGGAGTAAAATCACTTAAAAATTTACAAAATACTCTCTCATCTCGGAATTCAACATGATAAGTGATATATAAAAATACACTTTAACACTATTGGGAGATTCTCTAACTAACAACCAACACTATGAGCTACATGATCATACAGTGTCTCGCCTACGCTGCAAAAAATTATCCTATACCTTGTCGGGGAATAGAACTCCTAAACGAAGTGGATCCACTAAGGTATGCTTAAAATCAATAAGGAATCATCTAAAAAGTATGACCCTTTATCGATGTTGGCCTACATAGTTTATGGGGGTTGTGAGTTGTCTGAACTCTCCCCCATATCGGTGCTCAATACTACTCCGAATAATATATACTCATGCTCATATGTTTTAAAAAAAACCATAACTTTTCCTCTGATTTGAGATAATGGCACAAACTACCGTCTTAAAAGAGGTAACTACTCTTGAAATATCTTTTAAACTCACAACTCATTTAGAAATCTCAGTTTCTCTTTTATATACGTAAATATTGATGCCTCTGGGAATACATAGACCCCTTATACTCATACTTGAAATCTATTTCTCAAAAACATTTCAAAATCATAATATAATATGATCATTGATGACACGGGAAGTCATACTGCATAAACATTGATTGTATATCTAGAGACTATACTAATTAAACATTGATGGAATACTCGTCATACTAGTCATGTTTTCGATACTATTTCTCAAAACTCATCTTTACTTCCTCAAAACTCAGTTTAAAACTCAAGTGTTGGCTTTGAAAAGCTTCTCAAAATTTATTACTCAATTCATAGATTTCATGCGGAATTATAGACATGGAAACTCAGTACTCAGAACTCAAGAACTCAAGGACTCAAGGACTCAAAACTTGACAATACGACTCATCTCACCTATACTCAATTCATAGGGTTCATGTTGAAATATAGGCATGAACTAATCAAATAAGGTATGTTAATTCATAACATATAGCAATTCAATAATTAGGAATATAATTTCAAAAAGAATCAATAACTCAAAATCAACCTATCTCAAGAATACTCAAATCTAGGGATAGAATCTTAGATTACTCTATTAATGATTTGAAAAGTAGATGTGGGGTGTGAGGACGAAATAGTCCAACACTACTATAGCCTTACATACATGGAAGAACAACGTTCTTGAAGAATCTTGAAAATAAACTTGATTAGAAGCCTTGAATCTCTAGCTTGAAGCAGAAAAATCAAGAAAACCTTTCTTGAGATTTCTAGAATTAGTTTCTTGAAATTCTATGGCCAACAATTATGATTTTTATTAGTGATTCATAATTGTATGGAGGAATTTGAATTTGAAAGAATGGAATTCTTGGATAAAAACTTACCTTGAAGAAGAATCTTGAATGATGTCTTCTACTTTGATTTTTTCCTTAGGGTTTTGTCTTAGAGTTTGAGAGAGAAGAGAATGATGGATTAAAAGATGGAAATATGATTGTATAGGGCTTTATAGGAGTTAATAAATCCGGTTTAAGGATTTCGTAGTGGTATAAGGAGAAGAAAATTACCTTTTTTAGAATTTTCCCGCGGCTAAAACGGAGCTGCACTAAACCAGTTCCTAAAATGGTCATAACGTTTTACTCAAAAATTGGATTGATGTGAAATTTGTGACGTTGGAAATTAGATTCAAATACCTTTAATTTAATAGGTTATTTTCCATGTAAATCTTTATATTTTAAGAGATATGGAAGTTTGAAGTTGACCCAAGTGGAATCTTACATCAAATCTTAATTGATCAGGAAAACTTTCACCTCTACTTTCTGCTAGCGTATTCTAGTGACCTGAATTCATATCCAAATAATTTGCACACTAAATAATTTACCTTTACACATATATGTAATTTATGAATCACCCGATATGACCCTACAAGTAAATGAAGAATAGTTTGAGTCTTAACTTAGAAATTTTTGGGATGTTACAATATCTCCCCCTTTGGATCATTCGTCCTCGAATGATGGCTGATCTAAGAATGGAAAAGGGTTACTCTTAATTTTTTCTATTCTAACTCAGAATCACAAAGTACTTAACATAGGGTGATTATTCTGATCTAAATCACAAGATTTGGGTTATATACCTCTGTAAGAAATCTCATCCCAAGAACTCTACTTCTTACCGCTACATTCAACTAACCTTGAACTAATATCACAAAGCACCTAATGTATCACACATGTCCACATGTTAACGATACCACATTCAAGCTTATAACCTTAACCACTTCATAGACTCCTACTAACCCACTTTGTAAGAACTTCTCATCCTCTCATCATATCAACCCATTGAAGTTTCATGCATTACCATCACGAAGCTAACTTAGTACTCCTTGTAAAACCCTATCTCCTTCTTCCTCCACATTTATAACCTTAGATGGCATAAGCACCCCATCACTATCAGAATAGGAAATAGTAATCCTCTCTTCTATCATCACACAACTACTATCAATAACATTACTCAACTGGAAATGATCATTGAAAGAGCTTAGGGCGCAAAATCATAACCACGATTCATTTAAGAGTTCTGATATAAGAATATGCATGACATAACATTATGTTGCTAGCCATTAAGAGTAAATCATGAATTTATGAGATTGAACATATTGTGAGACATGAGTGCTTATATGAATAAGTCCATATCATGAGGTTGATATCCATAACTTTATAGAGTAAGCTGAGATCAACAGGCTAAAGTATTTGCCCCTCATTCTAGAAACTGAACATAGATGTGAATCTGTCTGAAGTGTATTAGCATAGGTCATAGACACAATTATGATATTAGAAATATCAACAAGATGTTATAATAACTGAACTTGTATAAACGAATTGATATATCTCTAAAACTATTTCTGAAGACCTCACTATCTCATTCACAATACTTGACTTGATTTTTCATCTTATTATCTCCCCCTTAGGTCTAAAGTCGACACTTTATAGCTATGGATATATTCCATCATCTCTAAACTGGTCTACATTCCATTTACTCTAATAATCGGGAAAGGCTTATCTCATGGCTACTGAACTCTGCATAAGCAGATTTTGAGATTCCTTTTAAGACCTCTTTCTAGGATACTTTTATTAACCTATTCCCATTGTCTTATAAGGTTGCTCCATTTAAATCTTAAGGAAAAAATAATAATGTTTACATCAGCTTATTCCACATTAACAGCTCAAATATATTATCTAGGAACACATGGAAACATCATTAACTTAATTAGAACCGCGTCTGGTTACAAACAATCTCAGGTACACCTCTTCATGCCTTTGTTACTTCTATGGTTTAGCCACACTTCACTGCCCTCATCTAAAAGTAAGGATCTATCACTTGTACCACTCATATTCATTGCAGCTATCATCTAAACTCCTCACCTAATCTATGTCAAGTCTACTAGATCAGATCCCAAGACTAACATCACCACCCTCATGTTGCAATTCTTTTGATGACGACGCTCATCACAAATTAAAGCCTAATGTTAATTACTACACCTGGATATCAATATGATTGCTCGCTTACTATACTAACTTAGAACTACTAGATACAAATTAAGAAACACTTGCCCCCCCAAAACCTCATGACAAGTAGGTCAATCTTTATCTCACAACCTATTTATTTATAGACTACCATCACATTCCTTTTCATAACGTAAGTACTATTTACCCACATACTATGCATCATTACCGGATAGTTCAATAACCCTTAGACCTCATGAATCTCCCAAAAAATAATCATAAACCTAGCCTTGATCTATAACCTCATGAATTCACCTGCTCTTATATTCAACACCTACACTTGGTCGTTACTAACACAATGACACACAATCATAAACTCCTTTATAGTTAAAGTATACTCTAATCTATCATAACTCACAACCATTCCTCTACCTCATATCCTATACTATATACAAGATTATTATTCTGTAGCCTACTCATAAAGGAAAACTCATCATTAATAACTTACTGGGTGCATGACTACATTAAACCAATTATCCTCATCACTATCTCCCTTTGTTAGATTACTGAACCTGTGCATGCATTTCTCCAACTTTGGCTTTTCTACTACTACTGCTTATAATCTCATAAACTCATACTATCTTTTAGGGTAAAAATACTACCCAAGCTCGAAAATATACATCCTTATAAAGGCTTCAACTGAAAAAAGTTTAGGGAAAAGATTTTGTGAGTAAATCTCGATTTTAGCTCGAACGGACGAATCACATGGATAAGAGTTCATTCTTTCGAAACTCAACACTTATCTCACTCACAGGCTTCTCTCAAAACCCTCTACATTCTCATGACTTCCTAAAGATTTTTTCTAAGAGTAACTCATCGATATGGAACTGTCTTTGCTTTTTAACTACCTTGAGTATAAGGGGTAGTCGAATGGATATGAAAAACGCACGACTTAGAATAAGTTCCCTATGACACAGCTATATAGCATGATTTAGATTATGTAAGAAGGGAAACTTTTTTAAAATGTCTATAGTCCCTCATTTATAGAAGTGGGGCCCTCACAACCATAAATAAGATACTATTGACACGACTTCATAGACACCCTAGGACATTGAACTCTGTGCTCTGATACCAAGTTTGTCACTGCCCGAGCCTACTCCCTGGATGTGGCCGGCACTCAAAAATCATTGTTGGTCCCCAAGAAAACCTTCATCTTGGCTGACTAGAAGCGGAAGACTAACTGAAGCATACATAACCATCAAATAGAAAGAAATGTTTAAAAATAGTTTACTGAATCTCAAAACAGAACTAAATATACTAAGTATGAAACATAAGTTTTAAATAAAATATATGAACTAAGAGACTCTCCAAAACTATCTATCTATGAAGCCTCTACTATGAAGGAAGGATGTCGGGACAAGACCCACGACACCTCAAAACCACTAACTGGAAATTAACTGTGAAGTCCTCTGGAATACTATGAGGCTCACCAAAGGTAACTGGAGTGTAGAGTGATCTCAACGAAGTGTTTTTTATGATCATGAAAACATATATCTGCATCATAAAAGGATGCAGGTCGAATGACATCAATATATAGAATGCACAAGTATGTAATATGGCTAGGCAAAAAAATAATTGAAAGAAAGGACTACAATAGATAACAATATACTCAAGCTGAATGTAAAGAAATAAAGGAGTAAAATCATTTAAAACATTACAAAATACTCTCTCATCTTTGAACTCAACATGATAAGTGATATATAAAAATATACTTTGACTCTAATGGGAGATTCTCTAACGGACACCCATTACTATGAGTTACACGACGCTTCCAGAACTGTCTTATACCTTGCCGGGGTATTAACTCCTCAACTAACTGGATCCACTAAGCTATGCTTAAAATAAATATGGAATCATCCAAAAAGTATGACCCTTTACCCATGTTGGCATACATGGTTTATTAGGGCAGTGAGTTGTCTAAACTATCGCCATATTGGTGCTCAATACTACTCCTAATAATATACACTCATGCTCATATGTTTTTTTTTAAAAAAATCTTCCTCTGATTTGAGATAATGGCTCAAACTACCCTCTTAAAATAGTTAACAGCTCTTGAAACAACTTTTAAACACATAGCTCATTTAGAAATCTTAGTTTCTCTTTTATCAATGTAAAAATTGATGCCTCTGGGAATACATAGTCCCCTTACACTCATACTTGAAAACTTTTTCTCAAAAAAATTTCAAAATCATATTATAATATGATCATTGATGACTCGGGAAGTCATACTGTATAAACATTGATGGTATATGTAGGTAACAAACTGATTAAACATTGAAGGCATACTTGATTTTCATACTAATCATGTTTTCGAAACTCATTCTCAAAACTCATATTTACTTACTAACAACTCAGTTTAAAACTCAAGTGTTGGATTTAAAAAGCTTCCCAAATTTATAACTCAATTCATTGGTTTCATGCGGAATTTTTGACATGAACTACCCAAATCGGGGATCTTAATAGCAATATGGAAACTCATCACTAAGAACTCAAGAACTCAAGGACTCAAGAACTCGAAACTCAGCAATACTACTCATCTCATGAATACTCAATTCATAGGGTTCATGTTGAAATATAGACATGAATGAATCAACTCAAGAATCTTAATGCATAACATATAACAATTCAATAATTAGGAACACAATTTCAAAAATAATCAAGAACTCATAATCAACTTATCTCAAGAATACTAAAAAATCTAGGGATAGAATCCTAGATTACTTTTTTACTGCTTTGAATGTAGATGTGGGGCGTGAGGACGAACTAGTCCAACACTATGATATCCTTACATACCTGGAAGAACAAGGTTTTTGAAGATTCATCAAAAAGAACTTGATTAGAAGCCTTGAAACTTGAAGGAGAAAAATTAAGAAAACCTCTCTTGAGATTTATTGAATTATTTTCTTGAAACTCTATGACCAAGAATTATAATTTTCATTAGTGATTCATAATTGTATGGAGGAATTTGAATTTTAAATAATGGAATTTTTGGAGAAAAACTTAACTTGAAGAAGAATCTTGACAAAGATGGAAAGAATCTTGAATAGAGTCTTCTACTTTGATGTTTTCCTTAGGGTTTTATTTTTTAGGGTTTGAGAAAGAAGAGAATGATGGATTAAAAGATCAAAATATGATTGTTTAGGGCTTTATAGGATTTAAGAAATCCATTTTTAAGGTTTTCCTAGTGGTATAAGGAGAATAAAATTACCTTATTTAGAAATTTCCCACGGCTAAAATGGAACTACACTACACCAGTTACTAAAATGGTCATAACTTTTTACTCAAAAATTGGATTGACGTGAAATTTGTGGCGTTGGAAAGTAGATTCAAATACCTTCAATTTGATCGGTTATGGCCACGTAACTCTTTATATTTTAATAGATATGATAGTTTTAAGTTGACCCAAGTAGAGCCTTACATCAAAACTTAATCGATAAGGAAATCTTTCAACAATACTTTGTGCTAAGGGATTCTAGTGACCTTAATTCATATCCAAATAATTCCCAAACTAAATAATTCACCCTTACACATATGGGTAATTTATGAATCACCTGATATGACCCTACAAGTAAATGAAAAATGTTTCGAGGCTTAACTTAGAAATTTTTGAGATATTACACTAACAAACATAGATCAAAGTAAATATGATAATACTTGAGCTATAGATGCAAATAATAATGAAATAACTATGGTGGAAGATACTATAAATAGTGGATATTGAGTAATGGATACATGTGTTCAAGATGATACTCTAAATACTACAGTTACACTAAATTACACCTTAACTATAGTCACACAGACTTTGGTTTTGTGTGCAAAGGATGGTGTTGCTTAATATTTGGTGGTTCCTGTGATTCATTTGGAATCTGATCTATCTTTGAATCCTAAACTACCTACTCCTGGTATTTTATCTAGGAAAGATCCTAGTTTGGCTACGATTGAAAATTATGGTATGGCTAATATGATGCAGCAGTGTGAAGAGAATTTAGATCAATTTTTTTGAATCTGGTGGTACATCTGATCATGATTTAACTTTGAAGGACAATGATAAGGGAGGCTGGACTGAAGTACCAAGCAAAAAAATTTCTCCAGGTGGCACCAAAATACAACAACTAGATTTCTCTAACCCAACACACAAGGATCAAATGGTAAATTGTGAAGATAAAGTATCACAGAAGGTTGTGTGCTCTAACACCTTTGATGTCCTAATGATCAATTCTGATCAAGAGTTCCATGCATTATCCACTCCAATTCTACAAGTTTCTAATCCAGAAACTCCTAAAATAATCAAGGAGCCAGAGGTCGCAATGTTGAATATAGCAAACCCAACGGTCAAATCACCTATGGCAACAATCAACACCTCAAATAACAATGTTCAAAATTCCCCATCATTGGAGTAGCTTGGAGAGAAAATATTTGGACAACAGTCAATCTCTGAAAGGAATGACAATAGTTTTGTCACATCCCGAGGCTACCCCCTTGACATAAACGGGACCTAGGATCACAAATGACCCCAATCCAACCATGTATCTAGCATATCATAAGCATACTGAAAGATAACTAAATAAAATAGGAACTGTGTGGAAGCTAACTAAATAGATAACAGAGAAATGGGGGAAACCCAACTAGTCTTAATGCATAAGACATACCAAGAGTTTAATAACAACTAGAAGATAAACTAAACAATTTGAACTGATTCTTTTACTATGTTTGAAAAGTCTCTAACTGAGTGGAGTTGTTGGGACATGCTTCCCAGCTAACTCTAACAAACTGAAAACTGAATATAAAGACAAATAAAGGCATGTCTATTGTCCTCAATGTATGAGGACTCACCACTGAAGCTTCTTAATGGGGACCGAGAATTGATCTAAGCGTGATCTGAATGCTAACTACCTGAATCTACATCATGAAAGGATGTGGCGTAAAGTATGCGTTAGTACATTAACTGTACTGAGCATGCAGGATATAGAAACTAAGAAGAACAAATGCATCAACTGAACAAGCATAAATGAGCAAGAATGTAAATACTAAATCATAACTGAAAGGCTAAACTGAATGCAATGACCATGTACTAATCATGAAGATAACATGCTCAACTGAATATTGAAATATATATACTGGAAACCTGGTCAAATGCACTAGGAGTCTGAGTGTGGGAGGTGCTATTAACAGATATAAAACCACGTGAGCTAAATAGGGAGTCCAATGTATACGCCCCATCGAAAGGAATATACCTTGTTAGGGGTATAAAGGCATAACTGCCGTGATAACTAAATCTGATGCCCAACAGAGGGGAATTATACTTCTATGGGGGCACGTAGTTCTGGGACTATGAGGGTACGCTGAACCATAGTCCAACTCAATGCTAAGTATACTCCCACTGAATATGTATATGACTGAAATTTAACTGAAATACTGAATAGCACAAAATACTCACATGCAATCTGGAGCATGATTATTTGTTTATCTAGCCTAGAAAGTATAATTCATGAACCAAAATAATGTATACTACTAGGGTTATGCGTTTCATGCAAGAAACTAAGTGAGCTTTACAAGCAACTAGCTAATTCAATTTAAGATACTACAACAACTAAATCTCAACAATTTTCCAAGGTTTCCCCGAATTCAATGGGACTAACCCCAGGAAAACTTCAAGATAAGTTATCTATATGTTCACATAGAGGATAAGGCAAATTTGTGGTTTGATAGTCATGTCCTTGAGAAGGGAGGCTCTAATTGGCCATTGTTTTGTGTTGAAGTATGTAGAAGGTTTGGGAGTGTTAGGCCTATGGATATTGTGGATGAATTCAACAATCTTAAGAGCATGGGTAGTGTTGAGGGTTATCAAGAAAAGTTTGATGAACTGAAATCTTACATGCTGCTTGTTAACTCTCTACTCAATGAAAAGCACTTAATTTCTATCTACATAAGTGGGTTGAGGTCAGATATCAAACCTCTGGTGGGCATGTCAAATCCTACTTCTCTAATGGATGCCTTTGAAATAGCAAAAGCTTACGAAGCTTAATTCAAGGCTCTGTCCAGATCTATCACTCCCAGAGGCCGTTTTTTCAACCTACCAATTCCAGTCCAAGAGCTACAATTCCTACACAAACTTCTCCTAAAAAAGAAAGAGCTATGATCCCCTATAGTAGTTACGGTCAACCCAAACCTACATACCTAAGGCCTACAGCTCCCTTCAAACCAAATACCATGATAGAGGATCTTAGAGGCAAAGGCTTGTGTTACATGTGCCATGAGAAATACTTCCCAGGGCATCAATGTAAGCCCAAGACATTGAATACCATCACATGGGAGGGAAAAAATACACCATAGGAAGAGCTTGCTCAAATGTTACAAGATAAAGGTGAGCCCAATGGTGTAGTGAAGGAGGACCAGCCAATCGAGGGGGATGAGGTAATGGAGATTTCAGCTTGTGTAGCACTGGGTTTGGATAATACCCCATCCTCCGTACAAATTTTAGGGTTCATAAAAAAGGTACCCCTAAAGCTCTTGATTTACTCATGCTCAACTCACAATTTTGTAGACCCTTATGTAACAAGGATTTTAAAAATAGATATTGAACCCTTTTCCACTCCTAAACGAGTCAGAGTAGCTAATGGTCAGGAAATGCATTGTGAAGGTCACTGTCCACAATTTTGGTGGATTATGCAAGGAGAATGTTTTGGTTTCGATATGAGGTTAATGCGAGTAGGAGGGGTGGATCTGGTGCTCAGGATGTATTGGTTAGATCTTTATTCCCCTATCATTCTCCACACTAGACCACTCAGAATTACTTTTTTTTAAAGAGGATTAATGGGTAACACTTTGTGGGAATAAAGAAGAACAAATACTAGGTCTAGGCAATGAACATGAGCTGCACAAAAAATTGTCGAAAAGAAGAAGTGAGATGAATGTCCTCTGCATGGTAGAGAGCTTTTCCTTGCAGATTAAGACAACTCAATCACCTACAACTATAGAGTCTCTCTTAAAGACATTTCAAGATATTTTTGAAGAACCTAAGGGATTTCCTCCTAGAAGAGATTGCGATAATATCATCCCTTTGATCACCTCTACTCAACCCTTTAATATCAGACCTCATAGGTACTCCTTTGACTAAAAGAATTCCATTGAAAGTATAGTCGGTGAAATAATAGAGTCTCAAACAGTAGTGCCTAGTCATTCCTGCTTTGCTTCACCTGCTCTGCTTGTTAAAAAGAAAGACAAGTCATGGAGGCTATGTGTGGATAATAGAAGATTAAATTCCCTCACTGTTAAAAACAAATACCCTATACAAATGGTGGAAGATATATCAGATGAACTTTTGGGTTCGACACTGTTCTCCAAGGTGGGCTGAAGTCAGGGTATCACCACGTGAGGATGAAAGAGGGGGACGAATATAAAACTGCATTCAGGACTCATCATGGTCTTTGGCAGTTCCGAGTGATGCCCTTTAGCCTCACCAATGCTCCAGCTACTTTTCAATAACTTATGCATCAAGTTTTTGGTCCTTTTCTAAGAAAGTTTATCCTTTTGTTCTTTGGAAACATTCTTATCTACATCAAGTCCTTAAATGATCACTTAACTCATTTGAGGACTGTCCTACAATTGTTGCGAGAGAATTAACTTTTTGCCAAAAGATTAAAATGTGATTTTGTGCAACCACAAATGGAGTATTAAGGGCATGTGATCTCTGGGCAGGGGGTAGGAACCGACCCCGACAAGGTCTCAGCTAAGGGGAACTGGACTGCACCTAAAAGTCTCAAAGAATTGAGAGGCTTCCAAGGTCTCACAGGTTACTACAAGAAGTTTGTCAAGGATTACAGCTTAATGAGTAAACCTTTGACCTCTCTGTTGAAGAAGGGTGCATTTGAGTGGAATGAGGCAACTAGTCGAGCATTTCAAGAACTTAAGACAGCCATGCACAGTGCCCTTTTACTGGCCTTACCTAATTTCAACAAGATGTTTGTAGTGGAAGTGGATGCATGCGGCACTAGTGTGGGAGCCGTTCTATTGAAAGATGGCCATCCCTTGGCTTATATAAGGCAACCCCTTGGTACAAAGCATCAAAGTCTTTCCATTTATGAGAAATAATTAATTGCTTTTCTTGTAGAAGTCGACAAGTGGAGGAATTACCTACATCCTTCTCATTTTCTCATTAAGATGGATCACTTTGGTCTTAAATTCCTACAGGAGCAGAAGATAACAACATCTTTACAACATAAAGGTCTGACCAAGTTAATGGGCCTAAGCTATGAAATTCAATATAAGAAGGGGGTTGATAATTCAGTACTCGATGCTTTTTCGAGAGCTAAGGACAATCCTACAGCATGTTGTACTTAACGCAATTGAAGCCATAATGGATAAAAGAAGTCTGCAAGAGTTATGAAGGCGACAACAAAGTTACTCAGCTTATAGCCCGAGTCTTATTGGACCCTGTTGCTGTTTCAAATGAAATAGTGATGTTTATGTAATCAAGACACAATTTCCGATGCAAGTATCTACGATCGTACAATTGTTTAGTAACCCAACCAAGGGTTGGGATCATCCCAAGAGAGTTGTTTTGCGAATTTATAGAAAAAATAAAATTTAGTTCTAACTAGTCGTAGCTAAAGACATTAACGGGTAAAAACATTATAAGTTAAAAAGGGGGACACAAGAGTGTCAATTAACAATGGGGGGTTTTTGTCACAAGTAAGGTAAAAATAGCAAAATAAATAAGGGTTTCTAAGTAATGAGAGAGGATCCTTGGGCTGTGACAGGAATACAAGTTAAGCTAGATTATTGGATACATGTTTGCGATAGAAAATTTGCAGAGTAATAGTGACTAGGCTAAGATTTATGTGGGAATAAGTTCTCTCTCGAGCAACCTACCCCATTTCAAATGGGTTCCTCTCGGACACCCACTTGCCGCATGGAGACCAGCCTACGCCTTAGCCCACTCACTCTCTCGAGCTGAGTGTTAGGATATGGGACTAGTGTTCACTTTCTCAAGCTGAACCTCATGTTGACCCACTCTTTAGGCCATCAATCTAGTAGTTTTGGTTTTGCGACTTCTCTCTCGAGCAAGCCGAAAACACATAAATAAACTTGTATTTGCAACTACAAATTTGTTAAATTCATCCACAACAACTAGACGAAATCACCATTAAGCTATATCTAATATATCAGCAAACGAAACCCAACAACAATCTTAACCCATATTCGCTAAATAACACCCCAAGAATGGGGGGTTTTTAGCCACACATCAAGAGGTAGAAATTTATACCCAAATGATCTTGCATTCAAATGGGTATGAAGATTTCAGTCTTGTTACAGGCCAAGAATGAAGAATCCAAGAGACCCAAGTCCAAATCCTTGGAGATGAAGCTCTCTTTTTCTTCAACTCTTCAAAACCCTCTAAAACTCAGAGCAAAAATACAAAAAAGTACTACTTTGTATGAATATTATAATAATTGTTCGACACTAAAACTAAAACTCTAACTAGTATTTATAGTTTTCATAGATTTGTGCTGCAGCGGATCGTTCGGCGTCGTTAGTCAGAATTGCCGATCAATGCGACGGTTTCCCCTTTGGTGTAGTTCATCGCCGTCTTGCACCAGCCCTCAACATCGTCGTGCTCTGGGTCATTAGGCGACATGGTACTGCTTCACGAAACTTCTCAGCGATGGACCGACTGCTCCTCTTTTTCCGCTGACTTGATCCTTTCCTTCAAGGCTCAGCACACTGGAACAAAAGGCGAATATGTGATTTGTTAGCGATTCGCCGAATGGGTTCGCTAATTCACAGATCTTCATTTCTTCGTTATTTTAGCTTCTTTTGCTCCTTTTTGCTCGATCGTGTCCATGCTTTCCCTCAAACTTTTAATACCTAAAACTTCAAGATTTTCATCATATATCGAGACGAAACATGCATTTGAGGACACAATTTCTATTAAAATATAGCCCTAAATGAGTCCAATTTGTGGACTCATCAACACCCCAACTTAAACTTTTGCTTGTCCTCAAGCAAACTCAAGTTTAGCCGTTCAAAAAGTGTGTCTCGATTAGTGATACACAAGAATCAATCATGAATGGACACAGCAAGACTCAATTTATTTATGCAAAGATCAAATGTTCACTCAAAGATTCAAGTTGTGACTCACCAATATCAACGAATCTCATTCTCACAATACTTGCTTTAAATGCAAGTTCAAGCTCAACTATAGTGTTCAAATGCCCTCACACAATTTAAAGCTTTGGAATCAGATGCAACGCTCACACTCACAAAGAAGAACTTAATGCATGCTTTCACCCATAGGTTTGCCCGTATTTTCCAATCAACATTTGTTTCAGCTCACTCAAAATTACAGAGGTCTTTTCAAGGCTTGTAATGGGGTTGAGCGCAAAGGTATTGTCATTTAGGCTCAGTGACTTTCATCTTCATGAAATGTAGTGCACATAACACTTCCTTTCCTTTTCCTTCATCATTTTCATTAGTGCTCATAAGTCATCCTATTATTCACTTTCCATGGATTATTTGAGAACCCCTCTTTTGTACTTTATTCCACAACTTTCTTTTCCATTCTTTTTCTTTTTCTTTCTCTTCTCTCTTTCTATTTTTTTTATATGGAGGGATTCCATTTTTTTCAAAACCATGGGTAGGAGGGACATTCTTGCACTTCTTGACTTTCCCTTTTCTTTTCACCACACCCCCAACTTGGGCTTATGGCGTAAGTCGGCTATTCAAACTAACCACAACTTCATGAGGATTATGGGTGATGGATTAAGAAAGGTCTAGTTTTCATCAAGTTTTCTTCCATGGAAAGGTAAGGTTCAAGGGGTGTTCAAGAGAGAATAACACTCACAAGGTAGGTCACAAAAGAGGTGTATGTCAAATTGGCTCATACTTTTAGAAGTTGTCTAAGATCATATCAGGAGATTACATCACTTAGTTGACTGGACCAACGAGGCAAATTCTAGAATCTATCATGCATAGTTCACAGGTAAGCTCATCACACTAGGCATTGACACTATAAGTTAAACAAGACTCCACACTTTCGCTAGTGTGCAATGGTCATCACAAGAGATTCAATTTGATAATAGGCTAGTCATAACGAGATGCAAAGAGTTCACATATTGTATATGCAACTTCATTTGGCCTCATTGTAGCCGTGCATTCATGTTCGTTCGATTGATAGCACTATTCAAGTCATCGGTGTTGATTGGAATCGAGACTCAATTTTTTGCAAAAGAACAACCATATTCAACACATGAGAGGTGGAAAAAATGTTCGAAAAATTCAAAAAAATTCAGAAGGGTCAAAATTATTTTACAATTAAAACAAGAAGTAAGCTCAAACGTCCACACATGCGCAGTAGCTCAACAAAATTTAAACAAAAAAATCCAAATATCAATAAGAAGCATGAGTAGCACACAAAAGGTGGGCCTCACCCCACCATAATTAAAAAGTATTTGTCCTAAAATCTAAATAACAAAAATATCCAGTAACTCAATAAAAGAAAAAAAAGAAGGAGGTAAAGAGGGGATCCTGTCTAAGAAGTCACTCCATCTGTCTGGGCATCAGTGCCCGGTGTGTCCTCTTTCTGATTATGGTTCTTTACTTAAGCTACTGCCGCGAGGTTAGCCATAATCATCTCATCTAAATCATGAGCTACTCCAAAGGTATGTATCAAATTGATGAATCCTCGAGCCCACGAAGGGACGATAGGGTCAGGGGGAATCCTCATACTGTAACTGGCTTCCTTGCTTTTGATTCTTGCTTTGGTTTTGTTCGGCTTTTCTGCATCTCTCCTGAACTTTTGTGATCTTATGTGTCGGGGCGACACGTCTTTTTTTGCAACTTTGGACCTGACCATGTGTCTGCAAGAAAAAATCTTGAGATAACATTAGAACATGAGACACTAAGCAAAGATATTCAGTTGTAAATAAGTGATCATTCCATTCGGCATGTCGCTAAATACCTTCGGCAAGCCATGGTTAGTCCATCAAAGGTCACAGTGCATAAGGGTTAGGTGTAGACAAAGGGCAATTAAGATGACATTCGGTGAGTCGCTGAGTGCACTTGCAGATCCCGTGCTTCTCGCCGAAAGCTTCAGCTGCCATATCAAATAACGTATGATAATAAGGGTGAGCTGGGATGCTTAGGCGAACTACTGAGTGGTTTGGCAAGAACGTCACAGCTTTGCTGAATGACCCAACGTGCCTACTTTTGACCCAACATCTCGAAATCGGCTCCGCAAACCCCAAAAACACAGTCAAAGCACAAATAGCACAAATTCGACCAAGACCCATATTCTATGAATACCACCCATCACGCATATAGTCAACTAGACACATCGGAGAACAAGATTTCGACAGTTTAAGGAATATTATCGAATAACAATAGACAATTAACCAATTTTATCCAATCAATGAGGCCTATCACACATCAATAAGATACGATCATTGCAAAAGAGTACAAACTATTCGAAATAAACTTGGGGCTCGGAGAACTAACCTTTTGTGCCGATTAAAATGTGATTGAATAGCTAGACAACAAAGAAATTCACATTTGAGCACAAAGAAACTAACCAAAATACTATTATAATGCTCAAAATAGGGAAAATACTACCTTGGTGTGAGTTTGTAAAGATTAAGAGCGAGGGAAAGTGAAGGATTTCAAATTCTAGGACTTTTGGCCATTTTAAACCGTCCAGTTCGTGCCCAATCGACGATATTAGTCGCACTCATCGACACAATCAGCGTCACGCTGAGTGGTCATTTGGCTCACCAAGTTTTACAGAATCTTTAGTCAAAGTGAGTGTCCAAACGACGGTCTTCATTGAGATCGCCAGCCTGTTCAGTGATTCGCTGAATGGAACTATTAACTCGCCAAATGCGATTTCCACCCACTCTCCACACTTTAACCTGTACTTTCAACACACCGTTATTTCTGAAACAACAATAAAGCATTTAAAAGGGTTTTGGGTTGCCTCCCAAACATAGCCTTAGTTAATGTCGTGCCACGACGCATCAGTGCCTTCAGGCGTCTTCCAAATACACCACTTCAACTAGAGAAATCTCTTGACAATCCCCAAAGTATAATTTCAGACGTTGACCATTAACTTTAAATGGTGGTCCATCCTGATCTTCAACTTCTATAGAACCATTGGTGAACACTGTTGTTACTCTAAAAGGTCCAGACCATTTGGATTTGAGCTTTCTGGGAAAAGTCTAAGTTGAGAGTTGTATAACAAAACCCAATCTCCTACCTTGAAGTGTCGCTTGAGTATTCGAGCGTCATGCCAATTCTTCATCTTCTCTTTGTAGATGGCTTAACTTTTATAGGATCTGAGTCTGAATTCATCCAGTTCGTTCAGCTACTCTACCCTCTCCCTTGAAGTTTTTGACCAATCCAAATTTAAAGCTTTCAATGCCCACAATGCTTTGTGTTCTAATTCGACGGGCAAATGACAAGCCTTACCATAAACCAACTGATATGGAGACATGCCAATAGGTGTTCTGTAAGCGGTCTGATATGCCCATAGTACATCATCAAGTTTCCTACACCAGTCAGTTATATTGACATTTACTGTTTTTGCCAAAATGCTTTTGATTTCCCAACTTGACACTTCGACTTAGCCACTTGTTTGGGGATGATATGGGGTTGCTACTTTGTGTGTCACCCCATATTTGCTCAGTGCCATTGAAAACCACCTATTATAAAAGTGGGACCCCCCATCGCTATTGATTGCTCTCGAAGTGCCAAATCTTGTGAAGATATAGCTTTTAAAAAATTGGACAACGTTTTTTCCTTCGTTGTTTGGAAGTGTGATAGCTTCCACTCATTTGGAAACATAATCTACAGCCACCAAGAAATAATTATTTCCAAATGAGCTCACAAATGGGCCCATGAAATTGATCCCCCATACATCGAATAACTCGACCTCTAAAATAGGAGTGAGAGGTAATTCGTGTCATGTAGACACTTCGCCTTGCTGCTGACATTGAGAGTATTTCATCGCAAACTCATGTGCATCCTTGTAGAAGGACGACCAGTAATATCCATTCTAGAGAACTTTAGCGGCGGTGCGAATACCACCATGGTGACCTCCCACTAGAGATGTATGGAAAGCATAGAAAATTTCTACCGCTTCTTCCTCTGGAACACACATTCTAATGACATGGTCAACACACTCTCGGAACAAGTATGGTTCATCCCAAAAGTACTTTTTAACATCGAACATGAACCTCTTCTATTGGTAAAAGGTCAACTCATCCGACATCAGCCCACACACAATGTAATTTGCAAAATCTGCATACCATGGCATACATTTGAGAGATATTGCAAACATCTGTTCATCAGGGAAAGAGTCGTCTATGTCGACCTCATGCTTAACCTTTGCCCTTATTTCAAACCTTGATAAATGATCAGCTACTTGATTTTCACATCATTTTCGATCCTTTACCTTAAAATCAAATTTTTGTAATTTTTGTAAAAGTTGTACCTACCATATTAATCGTGGTTTTGCATCTTTCTTTGCCATCAAGTAACGGAGTACATCATGATCAGTATGTACGATTACTTTGGTGCCTAGCAGGTATGCCCGAAACATTTCAAAAGCATAGACTACTACAAACAACTCTTGTTCAGTGACTGTATAGTTTTGCTGGGCACTATTTATAGCCTTGCTTGCGTAGTAAATTGGGTGAAACAGTTTGTTACACTTTTGCCCCAACACGACCCCCAATGCCATACCGCTAGTATCACAATTTAACTTAAAAGATTCGTACCAATTAGGGCTGATAATAATCGGGGTGGATATTAGTTTCTCTTTCAAACACTGAAATGAATCCATACAAGCATCATGAAAACAAAATTTCACTCCTTTCTCTAAGATTTTACATAATGGGAGTGCAATCTTTGAGAAGTCTTTGATGAACCTTTTGTAAAACACTGCATGCCCTAAGAAGCTGCGAACAACCCTTCACTTAAATTGGCGGGGGTAATTTCTCAATGACCTCAATTTTTGTCTTGTCACCCTAAAGTGACATTTCACCTTATCACCCTAAAGTGACATTTCACCCAATTCAGAACCATATTTGTGTCAAGCATTCTTCAAAGGTATCCCTTACGACTGAGAAGTCATCCATGAGTACCTCCATAGAGTGTTCGACCATATCTACAAAAGCAGACATCATGCAACGCTGAAATGTTGGTTGGGTATTACATAGCCCGAATGACATCATTTTGAATGCAAATGTTCCATAAGGGCAAGTACAAGTGGTTTTCTCTTGGTCGTCCAGCGCAACAGAGATTTGATTGTACCCGGAGTACCCAGCCAAAAAAAATACCACCCTCTTTCTGATAACCGGTCAAGCATCTGGTCCATAAAAGGCATTGGAAAATGGTCTTTCTCAGTCCATGAGTTAAGCTTTGGATATTCCATGCAGACTCTCCACCCAGTCACTGGTCTTGTCGGCACAAATTCTCCTTCTGTATTTGGGACTATAGTTATTTCTCCCTTCTTTGGTAGACATTGCACCGGACTTACCCACTTACTATCTGCAGTAGGGTAGATCACTCCCGCATCTAGCCACTTGATGATCTCCTTTTTCACTACCTTTTGCATTGGAGGGTTCAATCTCTGTTGATGTTCGACACTAGGTTTACATTCACTATCGAGCCGAATCTTGTGAGTACAAATGCCAGGAGGAATTCCTACTATATCGGCTATTCTCCATCCAATAGCTTTTATATACTTCCGCAATACTTCAATAAACAATTTTACTTGCCTTTCAAGCAAATCGACGGCGTTAATCACTGGAAAAGTATTTATTGGATCCTAAGAAGGCATATTTGAGATTAGAGGGTAGCGCTTTTAACTCCGGATTCGATGGTTCTTCTATTGATGGCTTTGCAGGAGGACTTTCTATGTTTTTCATGTCGATATCCAACTTGATTGGATTCCTTGAATATGCTCCTAACCCTGATAAGGTAGATACCACTTCCTCATAGCCCTGAACTTTCGATTCATCATAATTGGCAAGTATAGAATCAAACGGTTCATTCTTGCGCATTAAATGGCTCACACTTGCCACTGCCTCATCTATAACAACCACGGTAGACACTACATGGATATTACTTGGTTGCTTCATGGATTTACAAGTATTGAAGGTCACCTCATCATCGTTCACACGAAACTTCAATTTCCCGCTTTCGACGTCCACCAATGCTCACCCGGTAGCAAAGAATGGCCTTCCCAAAATAATGAAAATTTCAACATCGATCTCACAATCTAGAATCACAAAATCAGCCTAAAAGATAAAGCAATCTACTTTTACCAATATATCACAGAGTATCACCACTGGTGTTTGATTGATCAATTAGCCATAAGGAGTCTCATTGTGGTTGCCTTTGGTTCACCCATACTGAGTTGCTTGTATATTGCATAGGGTATCAAGTTAAAGCTTGCACCTAAATCGCACAAAGGTTTAGCGAATTGGAGCATGCCAATTATGCACATGATTGTGAATGCCCCAGGATCTTCTCTCTTAGTGATTGAATAATTTGTCATAATTGCACTGCAACTATGTGGCATCTCAATCGTTTCATAGTCCAAACCCCTTTTCTTTGTAACCAGCTCTTTCATGAATTTGGCGTATCCCGGCATTTCCAACAATGCTTCCACCAGAGGGAGGTTAATTGATATGTTATTGAATAGTGACAATTTTTTTTAAACTTCTCATCTTCATTCTTCTTTTTCAGACGTTGGGGAAATGGTGGAGATATCTGATATACCGTGAGTTTACGGTATTTCTAATACATTTCACTTGCAAGTTGTGTGTGTCTAGGGCCTTTTTATATTGGTTTTTATGTATTCTATCATGTTTTGCAGGAAAGGTGTTCAGGCGCAGAAGTTTAGAGACAGCTGAAGGAAATGCAGAAAAAGGCATCCACGGAGGTCATCTACGGACCGTA
>JAJOOJ010008432.1:0-17327 GCA_029582625.1 Solanum boliviense | reverse complement strand
TCACCCTTTTTTTTTTTTTTTTTTTTTTTTTTTTTTTAGAAATAGAATAGAATAAAGAATGAGATAGTCTATAAAAGAGTTTCCATAACCAGGCCTAAGCGTGAACCTATCCAATTTCAGTGCCATATGAGTCAAGAGCTAGAGCAATAAAGTAGACGGCCCAACACAACATCATTGTTTCATTGGCCACATACAATATCATTATCACCGAAGAATCAATAAGCTATCGGCAAGCTACGTAAGTATCCAACACACAAAGACATTAAGATTATCTAAACTAAACAACCAGAAAGTAAAATACACAACAGGGGAACTAAACACTTTCCAAACTTAATAATCCATTTGGATTAACTTATTTTAAGCTAAAATAGCTTTTAAGAACTTTTAGAGTGTGTGAATAAGTCAAAAAGTGGTTAGTAAATAAGCCACAAGTTAGTACTTCTAACTTATGACTTTGGCTTCTAAGTCAAAAATGAAAAGCAAATCCAAACCGCAATAAGTTTGAACTACTACTACAACTTCTACTACTAATACAAATTTCAGTAGCAACAGTGTAATTTTTCATTTAATTAATTATATACAAGAAAAAGTCTTATTTATGACCAATATTTAGGGACAAACTAATAATTTCGTCTCTAAAAGTATATCTATTATGACGAGATTTTATTCTAGTCCTTATTTATATATTTTATTGGGAAGGTACTAAATCCGATCCCTAAAGAATTTACTAACTGGTCCCAAATTGTAGTTGAAGTACTTGAGCGGGAGATACCTCTGCCAAATTTAACACCAGATATTAAAAAAATTAAAACTTTGTTTTAACAATAATCTAAGAGCCAAAACTTTTCATACAGAAGTAAAAAAGACAAAAAACTCTCTATTTTAAAAAAAAAACGTATCTCTTGTCAGCTCGTTGCAACTTGCCCTAATTTCTCTTCAGACCGCTTCTTTTCGCCGTAACTCTGCCCTAATCTCAACGCAGGCGTCTTCTTGTTCCTTTTCTCTCTTTTATTTCTACATATTTGTATGTTGAAAACAACTAATCTAATTGAGAAAATATATGAAATCGAGACATTTGGCTTTATGGATTTCCATTGCAGCTCTGCCCTAAACTCAGAGTAGGTATCTTCTTCTGTAGTTGCTCTGTTTCTTCCATAATTGTATTGATGACATTTTTCCTTGTTTTATTCAAGTTAATCCTCTTCTTCTTTCTCGTTTCTATCATTAAATAGTTTATAAGTTTCATAATCTGATCTCTTCTTCTATACAATCAATGAAAATATTATTGGGTTGAGATTTCTAATAGTTGATTGATTCTCTGAAGTGTATTATGTGTTTGGAGATTCATATTTTATTTGGAGTGCATATTGAATTTGGAAAAAATAAGTATTCGTGAACAACATACTAGATATATGTTTTGGATGTTGAGATTTTGCAGACTAGTCCGGTTAAGTCTACTATTTTTTAGAACATGAAACCATCTATGTAAGAGGGCTTAGTAGAGTTTTATACAAAGGAATAACTTATAAAAATGTACATTTTTTCCACTACAACTAATAATCTAACACATAGTCAACAAAAGATACGAATTTGTCCGTTATCCTCTAGTAACTTCTATGAGTTAAATTTACATATTAAACAAAAGTCAAAAGTCCAGATTGTTATCTGTAACTATCTATATGTACTCTATTGCTATGCCATGTTAATTGAAAATGATAATTGTTGTTTTCTCGTTGTGAACCAAGTTCCTATTGCTAGTTCGATAGCATAACTCAATTTTTGATGATAAAAGTGGACGAGATCATCATAACTATCTTCCTCCTCATCAAATTCTTCATCATATTCAGTCAGGATGTCTTTGATACATATAACTTTAAAAGTAAGATATATTTGCATCTCCTTAAGAGAAGTGTTCACTATGGGGAATGAGCGAAAAGAAGAGCAAAAGTTATAGAACTAGTTGCAATGTTTATGTTCAGTGTCTCCGCATCCACATGGAAAGAGGGGAGGGGAGGGGAGGCTCACAAAAGGATATATTACATCCATGTGGGGTTCTAAAGTAGATTTATAGAGATGGAACCATTATGCTCTATGTTGCATCACTGTAGATTTATAAGTAAGCGAAATATGGGTGGTTATATTTGTTGCTTCACTGTGTCATTAATTTGATTGTGTACTCTAATTTTCTGCCCTATAGCAGTCCATATTTAAAAATGAGCCCTTGCAATTTATTTTGTATTACGCTCTATTTTTTTCTGTTTCACAATCTAATCTTCTTAGCGAGCCCTTGTCATTTCTTTCATCCACTCGCTCCCTAAACCATTATGCTAAAGTATTGGTAATAGGATTTGTTTTCTCCAGTTTCTACAGGGAAAGGTCGAGGACAAGGACCTAAAAAAGCCTACATTGTCTTCTAGTCAAGGGATGAGAATAACACAAAGAAACTCCATGGATCTTCAGAAAGAAAACATGTGGATTAACACTTCAACTTTTGCATCTACTAATCAAGTTAAGCAGTACACCCAATAAGTTGTAACAAGTCAGATTTTATCAAATATGCTTTTTTTTTCTTTGCAAATCTATTTTATTTTGAAGAACTCTTTTTTTAAGAAATCTGTTGTGTATGCAAATCTGTTGTGTTTACAAAAAAAAAAGAAGCAAGTTTCTACGTAGAACCTTTGAACTATTTCAACTTTCTTTCTTTCGAAATATACTACACCATAGCCCCCCATTGAGAAGCCGCCACTTCTTTCTTCAACTACTTCTAGTTTTTCCTTCTAATCGTCTCCACTGTAGTCTTCAGTTCTATTGTAGGCTGTGAGATGCTGAACCATTGTATAAACGTTCAACTCTCAACATTGCAGCATAATAACAGTCTACAAACAAGTATTTGCTTGTCTCATCAGTAATGGAGATGAGCAAACACTTGTTTGTAGACTGTAATTTTTAACTCTCTACCTAGTCAAGGAAGACTCGATAATGAAAAACGAGCGCTTCAGGCCAATGTCTCTTTAAACAACTTTTAAATCTCTGCCTAATTAGAGAAGAGGAAGAAAAATGAGCAAAGGACTATATTTATTCTTATCTTATACAAATTATTCTTTGGAATTCTTCTTCCATCGAGTGAATCATATAGCTGTAAAAATCATAATTTGATGAAGGGTTATGATTTTGCCATGAAAATCATAATACTAACGACTAGGACTTGCTACGCATCATCCTAGCTAGCCTTTTTGATGAACAAAAACATTGAACAAATTTTATGTTTTCACTTGAATTACAATGCCTATAAGGGAATGTACCTCAATTTCTCCGGTGAATTGATCATGTTCAGTTTAGTACTATCAGGCGACAAGTTGACATAAGCAAATATGATACATATTTTCTCATTGCAAAACAACATGCATCAGGGATTATCAAGAAACAAGTTGACACCTCTTATGATATAGCAAGAACATATGATACATATTTTCTCATTGCAAATAATATGCATCAGGGCTTATCTACTTGCAGTGGTCTTATGCATGGAAATGTCTACAATGCACTGAATCTGTTTTCAGGTTTAAATTTGGCGGGTACCTCTTAGATCACTTATTTGATTATTTGGATCAATCACATGTACGACATCACCCATTTCTACTGTATGATGATTATTTTTTCTGCTGACCAAGTAAGTAACAATATACCTGACCTTTTAATTTATTTTGTTGATTTGCATATAGTCATTTTCTACTTAAACTTTCCAGCTAAGGTACAATAAACATTCCAACTAAGGTACATTTAGTTGATAGAAATAAAGGACTCAATTAGACAAACTAATTAGTTATCTTTTAGTCCAACAAAAATTGCAGTCCTCTGTTTATCTTTTTTCATAGTTTTCAAAAATAAAAAGGAAACCAAAAGTGGTGTAGTAGTAACAATATCCATCAAATACTATAACAACATAAGTTAAGTTTTACAAAAATTTAGAAGAGATTATTTGCAAATGCATCACTAGGAACAATAAGGCACAATACTTTTATAAAATCCATCTATAGGACTCAATCTGCCGGAACTATTAGCCTCCAACCACAATTTTATACAGTGAATTCATCTGATGACAAACAAGGATCCCTGATGAGTTTTTGTAGCACAATAAGATTGAATATCAGACATGAAACTAGTTCTCATCACGGTTAGTACTAAATATGTTCTCATCACAGTTAGTACTAAGGATCCCTGTTTGTCATTTTATGTTTGTGTTGAAAGTGAAAATCGTTACTTTTTTTGTCATGATTTCTTCACTTCTTTGTTCATCTTCATTCTTTATGGTCTCTTCTAATCTATGGTGAGTGTTACTCCATTATTCGGACAAGACTTCATCGAGCTGGTTGATGAAATATCTGGACCAACCTTTTTTTTTTTAAGTTATTAACTTTAAGAGTATACGTGGAGCTTACTTTGTGTCTTACTTTGTGTACACAATTATTACAAGATTCTCATCGCCTTTAAAAAGTCTATTGTTTCTAATGTCCATATAGTATAAGTTTTGGGTGTAGTCTATAGTTTATATAGCAGCGTTGATTCCATCAAAGAACACTAGACTCTCAACTAGTAGCTCCATTACTTATTACTGTAATTTCTTATGAGGTGAGGCGACATGAAGAAATGAGGTGAGAGACTGATGTGTCACCTATGAAAAAAAATAAAAATGCAACATTTGGAACATAATACATTAATTTTTTAACTAACGACAGCTGCACCACTCCATTTTAACAGTTTTTCGACATGAACAACGGCACAACTTTTCCTCAATTTTTTATTTTCAGCAGAATGAGTGATTTTACTGCTTAAGATTTGTTAAGTAATCTAGTAATGAAGCAGACAAAGATAGATTGAGGAACAGAGCTATAGAAGATTACAGGCTTTAGAATACCAAGTTATATTACCATAAAGTTCAATTTTGTAGTTCTTGCTCTGTTACAATGGAAAAATGAAATGTCAAACATCATAAATGGTTTTTTTCTTCTACTGTAATTTAATGAAACCTTAACTTCTATTGCTAAAGGAAGTCGTGGAATGTGTAAAAGCATAATTTGTTCTCATTTAAATCATTGTGAATACTTCGGCAATTAGTTCTAGAAGAGGTTTTCACACACAACAAATTTTTAGCCAGTTTTTATTCATTCCATTTATGTTTACCCTGTTTTTGTTATCCAGCTCTTCTTCCAGCTTTTTCTATTTTCTTTCCAATTCATTTGTAATGGAATTTTTCTATTTTCTTGCCGCTTTTGTTGATGTTTCTAACAACACTTGATGAACATTGAAATTTATGCCCAGCTTTTGTTCATTCTTCAGTCAAGATACAAGTTTAGAGGAAGATGCAAGAGCTCATTATTAGTTTGCTACGAATGTTATGAAAAATTGATACGATAGTTTATCCCAGGATGTTGGCTATGCTCTTTTATTAAGCAAACATTAAAACTAAAATTATGCGATCATACACTCTTTCTCTCTTATCGTCTCTGTATATTCTCTCTATATATCTATTTTTTGTATCGAGATATAGCAATATGATATTTGTTGATAAATTTTTATTCTTGTGATATTAATTGTTGTGGGACCATTGGTGGTAAATTGGAGACTAGAATAACTCATCTCTAAAGGTCAATCTAGGACTAGATATGTTGCTCGTCTCTAATGCATAATCTTGGACTAGAAATGATGTTCGTCTGCAAAAGCTATTCTAGGATCAGGCTATTGATAGTCGCTAAAGTTATTTCTAGGACCAGGTGTTGATGGACGCTAAAGAGTTTTAACGACCTGGAAAAAACTTCCCAAGAAATATATGGTCTATTTGAGACCAGAAATGTAGTCTCTAAAACGATTTAGCGACCAGTTTTTTTTTCTCATCCCAAAATCATTTAGCAACCAATTTTTTGAACCCGTCATCATTAACCAATAGCGACGGAGGCTTTTAGGACGAGTGGCAACCAGCTTTTTCAGGTCTCAAATGCTCATTTGGGACCAGATTTGAACTTTCAGGGACGACATTTCCCTTCCGAAGAGGCTATTTTTCTTGTAGAATTTACTTCAGTGGCATGAATTTTCTTCTTGAAATTTGTTATAATTTTCAACTCCAATTCAAGTTAAAGCTAAAAGCAACAACTTTAATATTTTCTAATCACATCTATCCACAAATCAACAACCAAAAGAAACTCCTCAATCACAACAGGGAATTCCTTCATCAATCATATTTAATTTCTTATAATTAACTGAGGGGGAAAAGAGCTATGTTTGCAATAATCGCGGGTCGAGAATAAACATGTTGCTCCGGGTAACATGAATCCTCTGGGACATTAAAATATAGATATTAATTAACTTTGTTACTGCTTCAATTTTAATAACATTTTCTTCATCATATATTTACTACATTTTTGTATGGCACAAAACAACAAAACTTTATCCATCACAAATTAAAATAAATCTGCCAGCTTGAAAAATTTATAGAAATGAATTGTTAGGTGTCATATTTATAAATTTACTTCTTAACATTGAAGTATAAGGAAAAAGTGTACGGATTTGATAAGCAGCTATAAATCATCACAATTAGAATGATGTTTATAATCTTTCAGCAGTTCATCTTTTCAAAATAAAATATATTTTTACAGACAATAATGTTGAGAGAAAATAATTCATCAGCTAATAAGAAGACAGGTGAATCCAAGAAAAAAACGTACAATATAGGCAAATCGAAGAAGCTAAAAAAAGATGGATACATACGGAAGTTAAAGAAGGCTAAATACACTGAGGAACACTAACCACAACAACACATACAGAAACCTGAAAGTAAACAATCAAATTTAATAGTTCAGTTAATTATTAGTATTACTTTTACAATGTTAAATTAATCAAAAATAGTTTTAAAGTGTGTATCATACAAATATTTTTACCAGGGGATTGGAAAGCCTCTAATTTAATTTCACCAAGAGGGGAAAGAACTTTCCTCTATCGTTTTCCGCCTTTTCTTGTTGTCACTTATCCAAATAAAGAGCAAAATTATACAAACTCGAATTCAGGAAAAATTCTAGGAATCTTTGATTGAGAACGACAATTTTCAGATTTGGTTGTCATGCTGATGAGTGAGATTTCCATTTATAAATTCATGATGTCGACTAACCTTTCATAGTGCCAACAAATTCCATAAAGGCCGAAACCTGTAGTTGAACCATCGTTGATCCGTTTATTACAAATAATCAAAATAAAATTTGTGAACTTGATCACTCCAAATAAAATGAGTAAACACTTTGAGAGCTTATTCCACTTCAGTAAATAAGAAACAAATAGCAAATAAGTGATCGATAAGAAGAAAGAACTTGCCAAAATTGAAAGTTGAGATGAGACACAAAACAGAATCAGATTTTATATTTATCCGCACCACTTGTATGTTTCATTTGTGCAGAGAATAGACATGAAATCTTAGTATATATGAAGTTACTTCTTTTTCCTTTACCTTTATGATCAGGTAAAGCCAAATTGTATTAGGTTTAATTATTTTGAAAGTTGAGATGAGACACAAAACAGATATGTGTGCATTCTTTTGATATTTGTTAATTATTGTAATTTATAGTACTTTTATATAATTTTTAAATAATAATATATGTTACTTTCCTTGTCCCAATATATGTAGCACAAATAGAATTTCAAGAGTCAATATGTTGTTAATTATTGAGATTTATTATGTAGTTTTCAAATTAAATAATACATGTAACTTCTTTTGTTCCATTTTATGTGACACGGATAAATTAATTTTATGAGTCAATCAAATTTTTTATAAGCAATTGAATTTTTATATATGTTTTTTTAAAAAAAATATTAATTATCATGATTTATAATTTTTTTTACGTAATTTTTAAATATATAAGAAAATTAAAAAATAAAACAAACAAATTAAAATGGAGGGAAAAAATAGACAAAAGTAATAGAAGTGTGGAACCACACAGGTGAAGCAGACATGTTGACTGCCTCCTGTGTGGTGGGTTGTTCCTTTATCTGTCTTTTCCATCCAATGCCCGCACTGCGTCAGAAAATCTTCGTCTTCGATCTCTCTTTGCAACGCATTTTAAGGGTTAAGACTTTCTAACCCACCCGGTGGACTGCCAAGCTACAAGTCCTACGACATAGGAGCGGGATTCTTATTCACACTTATAAATAAGTACAGTAGATAAAGATGGAATAACTAAAATATGAATAAGAAATATATTTACGTAATACGAAATGTCAAAAGCCTCAAATTAATAAATAAACTGAAATTAAAACAGAAATAAAAAAAATGATGTTGGCAAGGTTTGAACCCTAGACCTTGCACTTGCAATGTCAAGCCTACACCAGTGAGCCAAACAGCTGAATATGAAAATAAGCACACAGCTGAAGCAGACATGTTGACCCTCAGCTGTGTGCTTATTGACGCTTATATATTAGTAGTGGATAGAAATTTTCAAATTAACCATGATTTATCAATTCAAGAAATATATATATATATATACCTTGAATAAGTACCCTTTGAATTGTACAACTTCCAAGTAGCTTTTTTATTTTTTTGACTTTCTTTACAGTAGTAGCAATATTGTTACTTTCACGGTGATGCAGGAAGAAAATTAACACTTTGGTTAGTTCAAAAATTTATCAAGACTAAGTACTCATTCCTTCTTTTTTCTTTCAATGTTTATCTAGTTGATTTTTTTAACCACTCCATACTGTGGTGGGATGGATAAGATCACTCAATCCTTAACCAAAGGTCTCTAATTCAATTTTTGGATATGAAAAAGTATTTAGTAGGGGCATATCCCCCTTAAACGGGTCTTACACGACGCGTATTCAAATTAATCAGAGCTCAATATGGATACCGAACATTATGTTGAATAGGAAACATAGAAAAGTCTAAATGATTTCTTTAACATTTTCCTTATCTTGTGCTTGAGGTTAATTTATACATAATTTAGGGGAAAAATATTTTAAACTATTGTTCTGGGATCACTATAAATATACCATTTGATGTCCTTAGTTTCACACAAATTAAAGTATTTCAAAGGATCTTAATTAGAAAAATGGCTAGCAAAATAACTTTCTGTGCTCTACTCTTTTGCTTTTTTCTCATGTTTGCTTCTGGTGAGTAATTCTCAAACATTTGTCTCTCATTTCTTGTTTACTTTTTTTTTTTTGTTCTGTTCCATAGAATAAACATTTATGGTAAAAATACAAACGAACTATCACTTTTTCGCTAGTTTCACATCTTAATTATTAGTTGTTTCCCTTTTTCTACCTAAACAATCGATTGACATCTACACAACTTGGTGTGTTTTATTTTAATACATATATAATGATAGTTCATGTTGGAAAAGGAAACAATTGATAGTTGAGGTGTGAAACTCGTACAAAAGTGATAGTTCAAGTGTGTTTTGACCATTATTTCTTTTCAATTTTAAAATATTCAGTTGATCTATCCAATTTAGTTTTAAAAAGTAATCAAATTAACTTTTTAGAAGCAAAAACTGTCACATAAATTGAAACGAATGAGTAATAAAAACCATGAAATGACATGTTTTAATTTATTTATTTTTGTTATTTAATAAGATTTTTTTTATCCTATGAATTAATGCAGAGATGCAGATAACAGAAGCAAAATACTGTAGAAAGCCTAGTAAAGGCTGGAATGGGAAATGTTTTGAAAAAAACTGTGACAATTGGTGCAAAAATAAGGATCATGAAGACTATGGAGATTGTTACAAGGGATATTGTTACTGCTATTATAAGTGTTGAAAAATTAATTAATGAAGCACAATATATGGCCATAAAACTTTACTTATGGCACAATGTCTCTTAAATATAATTTGAATAAATGTCTGCAATTACATAGTTAATATTGCAGCAATAATGATCATAAATTGTTTATGGTCTAAATGTTTATAACTCGATGTTATATATGAAAGATATAATATTATTGTCTCTTGGCAATTGGTGCTTGTGTGTGTTTTTCTTTTGTATATTTATAGTAAATTTTGGGACCATCAAGATCAATTTTTATAAATTAAATCTATATTATATATATATTTTTAAAAAGATCTAAATACCTTATACATTAGTGATTCAATTCAGCTCCATTTTGATTGATTTCTCATTTTTTAAGAAGCTGATTATCATGAGTTTATAACAATGAAGAATACAAAATCTTTAACTATTCATAATAGAAAGGAAAATCAATAGCGTAAATGTTGTACGTGCTCTACAGGCAACACTCCATCATATTTAATTTTTGTCCTGACAAGCCCTTTTTTTACTCGCCTGACTAACTAGCTCGTAAGCCCATTTAAAATGAAGACCCTGGCTTTGCTTTCAAACTTTCCAACTGCACGTGAGTAAATTCCTACTCGCTTTAGGACAGTCTAACCCAATGAGGAGAAAAGAAATTGTATAAGGTTTTTTGAAATGATGAAAGGAGAGAAGGAAGCTCCGTCTCCGTCCCCTCCCTTCTGTTCAACAAATTCTAGTTCGTTGTACTCACCCTTCGTTTCTCTTAATCATGCATGACCCCTGAATGGAAGATAAAAGACTTTACTAAGCAAGCCGTCTGTCGGCCCCCGGTGGTTTGGAAATCCATAATCTGACGATTCTTTCACATAGAATCTTTTTTGTGAATTTGACATCAGTGATCTACGACCATCATTTCTTCTTTGCGGTTCTTTTGATTGAGCCAAAAACAGGTAAGATCGAAATGCAATTAATTAGTTGAACATACATAGTTTTGAATTGACTAAAAGTTGCTTAATATGAACTTAGTGAAATCCAAATTCATCTTAAATATGTGATGAGTACATACAGAGATGACAATAGGGTGAGGCGGGTTTAAGGTTGTGTGGGGCGGGTGAGATGCGGTGGGGGTGTTGAAGTGGGTTTTTCTAAAATTAATGTCGGGCGGGGCGGGTTGCGGGTATATGTGATTTTATGTAGGTTTAAACTTAATTTTTTTTTCATGATATAAGAGTGAAAGAACATTATTTATTAAGATAATTTCTTTAAAACTACTAAAATATTCAAGATAGTAAATGAAAATGGTTCAATAAAAAATAAATCAATTTCTTACATGTGTCCCAATTGACCTCTTCAAAATAAAATTTTAAGTCACTATCCTATTAAATTAATACAACTTAATGAAAAAACGAATTTATTTTTTGAATTTTATTTTGAGCAACTTTCACATATAGCAAACATAAAAATCATATTTGTATGTTATAACTATAGTTTGTATAGTTGCGCTCCATAGCAAACTTTATGTTTGCTATGGAGCATCAGATTGTATAACTCGCTGGCAGGAGCTTTAGATTTGTATAATTTCGCTAGCAGGCCATTTGTATAAATCGCTGGCAGCCTCTCATTTGTATAAATCGCATGACAGCCTCTCAATTCAATTTTATGAATTTGTATATCTGCATAAAATTTGAATTTGTATACAATTGAATCGAAATAAAATATTTGTATATCAAATCTCTCTCTCTCGCTTTATACAACACAGATTATGCATTGTAATTTGTATAATCTGTGTTTGTATAAAGTGAGAAAGAGAGAAAGGCAAAAGAGAACTGGGCAGGGGGGAAATCTGTATTTGCATAATTATAAGTGTATAGGACGAAAACATATGTATTCGTATTTGTATATACAGTTTTCTCTCGCTTTATACAAACACAAATGCATTTTATATATTTGTGTTTGTATAAAAGCGAGAGAGGCGAGTGAGAGACTGGCGAGCGAGAAACCTAGGGAGAGAGGCGAATGTCAACTGTTTGCTACGGGTTACAATTAAATCAAACTATGGTTATAACATTTAATTTGAATTAATAGTTTGTTATTTATATACAATTTTCCCTTTTATTTTTAGTATCAAACTTAACTAGAAAAAAAATATTTAAAAAATCATGCGGGTGGGTTCATGCGGAGCGGGTTGAAAATGGAAAAGAATGCTATGTGGGACGGATTAAAGCTTTTGCAAGTTAAGCTCAACTCACCCCGCCCCACCCCACCCCATTACCATCCCTAAGTACATATTTATAATTTTTCTTTTCTATTTTATTTCACAGATAATGATTAGTACATATAAAATAACATTTGATCGAAAACAACTTTTTATCATAATATAATTATCTCAACCAATATTTATATATAAACTGTTAAATTTGAATTAAACAATGAGTACATATAAATTTTTACGTTGTTATTATATGTGAGATGAGATTTGTTTGATGATTTTTGAGTCAACAACCGTAGACACATTCACAAACCATTCCCACAAAAATGCCTTCCACAAACACATGGCGGATCTACATGGAGTTTAGTGGGTTCACCTGAACTTTCTGAATTGAAAAATTATATTGTGTATATACTATATAGGATTAAATTTGTATTTTATGATTATATTTGATATTGAACCCCTTAACACAAGTAAGGGGTTTGGTTCAGCGACTATGGGGGTTCAAAAACTAGTAGGCACGTGGATTTGAATCTGACTGGTTTTCAATGTTTTAGCTTGAAAGTTGTTGGTGTTACAACTGAAACTAAAGGTTATCTTTGTCGACTCACTAGAAAAGGAGTCTGCTAATGTGAAAATTGTGAGCTAATGAGCTCATCAGTTCATTGATGAATCTGGACAGAAAACTGAATGTAGAAGAAAGGAGAAAATTTTATTGATGTTTAACTGCAACAACACACAAAGTGTGACTCTCAACTTGTGCTTTTATAGCTAGAAATTGAGATAACAAACTAACTAATTATTGACAGCTCATAGTTGAGCAACAGACTCATCAACCAACTAATCCGTTAACTAAGTAGTGAAAATGTAAACAATGTTAACTAACTAATGAACAGTGCTAACTAACAATGTTAACTAGTTAACTAACTAATGAACTAATTTGTATTTGAACACACCCCCTCAAGCTGAAGGGTGCATGACATTAAGCACACCAAGCTTGCTGAGAAGATGCAAATGTTGAGATTGAGTCAAGCCATTGGTCAATAGGTCTGCAACTTGATGTTGAGTAGGAACATGGACAGTGTCTATCACCCCTGCTTTGATCTTGTCTCTGATAAAGTGGCAGTCAATTTCAATATGCTTAGTCCTTTCATGAAAGACTGGATTAGCTGCAAGCTGAATAGCTGACTTACTGTCACTATAAAGAGTCACATGCACCTGAATAGGAACTCCTAACTCAATAAATAACCCCAACAACCATGTGATCTCAGATACAGCTGAAGCCATGCTCCTGTATTTGGCCTCAGCTGAGCTCCTCGAGACAATGTGTTGTTTCTTAGATTTCCAGGACACCAAGGAATCACCAAACTTCACCACATAACCTGTAATAGACCTTCTAGTATTTGGACAACTAGCCCAATTAGAGTCACACCAACAAGTTAACATAGTGATAGGTTTAGCTTGCAACCAAACACATTGGCTTGCTGTGCCCTTCAAGTATCTTACTACTCTTGTAGATGCTTCCCAATGCGACCTTTTAGGAGAGTACATGAACTGATTGAGAGTTTGTATTGCATAGCTAATGTCAGGTCTAGTGATATTGGCATAAAGAAGCTTTCCAACTAATCTCTGATAAGCTGTAATGTCATGAAGGAACTCATCTCCAGTAATCCCATTCAACAAATCATATTCCACTGAGGTGAGTCTTAGGTTTGATTCAAGAGGAGTGAGAGCAGGTTTAGCACCAGTGAGCCCTGCATCAGCAATAAGTTCTAAAACATACTTCATTTGATTCAAAACAACTCCCTTAGAGGATCTTAACATTTAAATTCCCAAAAAATATCTGAGTTCCCCTAGATCTTTTAACTTGAATTGTTGATGTAGATTCTTTTTGGCTTCTATGATCAGCTGAGCATTGTTACCTGTGATTAATAAATCATCAACATAAACTAGGACAATGACAAGTCCTTCATTTTTCTTGAGAGTAAAAAGAGAATAATCATGTGCACTCTGATTGAAACCAATAACAACAAGGCAGTAGTAAGTTTTAAGTTTCATTGTCTAGAGGCCTATTTAATCCCATATAATGACTTCAGTAACTTGCAAACTTTTGTCTCCCCTGGCTTTCTGAAACCTTCAGGCATCTCCATATATACCTCCTCATCTAGATCACCTTGGAGAAATGCATTGTAGACATCCATTTGATAGAGATTCCAACCCTTAGACACTGCTAGAGCAATCACACATCTAACTGTGACCATCTTTGCAACTAGGGAAAAAGTATCATGATAGTCCAATCCTTCTTGTTGACTATATCCTTTAGCAACCAGCCTGGCCTTGAACCTTTCCACTTCACCATTTGCTCTATATTTCACCTTATACACCCATTTAGATCCCACTGTATGCATCCCTGGTGGTAAATTAACTACCATATAAGTTTTGTTATCTTCAATAGCCTGTATCTCTTGTTTCATGGCATGTATCCATCTATCATCTTTGACTGCTTGTTTGAAGTGTTTAGGCTCTACAGAATCAAACACTTTACTTAGATAGCCTCTATAAGATGGTGTTAAGTTGTCATAACATGGAGAATTAAACAAAGGATGCCTAGTACTACTTTGCTTCTTGCCAACATTAGTATAATCTTTCATACAAGTAGGCTCTTTAGTGCTTCTTGTGATCCTTCTCCTGGAAGGATTTGTAGTCACAATAGGAGTCTGATCAGAAATAACTTGTAATGGAGAATTCTCACAAGTGAATTCTTCTGAAATCTCACTAGCATGCTGAACATTCACACTGTCCAACACAACACTGTTTTCAATATGAGGATCCATAGCAGTATCAGTATGAGCACCTCCATCATTTAGATTGAAACAATTATCCAACTCTAAAGAAGAGTCAGAAATAGTGAATGGTGGCTGTGTCTGTGGCATCACTTGTGCAAAAGGGAAAACATCTTCCTGAAAAATCATATCTCTATGTATAGAGATCTTATTGTATTTAATGTCCAGCAATATATATCCCTTTTAAAGCTCTGAATATCCTATGAGAATAGCAGGGACATACCTTTTTGCAAACTTATCACCTTTTGGCAATACTAAGGCATGACAAAGACATCCTAATGTCCTTCAACGAGAGACAGAAGTTTGTTTGGCATACATCATTTCATAAGGACTTTTGTTCTCAATGGCAGATGAAGGTAACCTGTTCATTAAGTAGACAACAGCCTTAATACAGTAGCCCCAAAATCGAATAGGCAAATGTGATTGGAATCTGATAGCTCTAGCAATGTTGAGAATGTGTCTGTGTTTCCTCTCTATCACACCATTTTGTATGTTAAATTAGGTCTTGGGTCTAACTCACACCCCAAAACCTAGCTCAAAGGGAGGAGGATTGCCCAAGCCTTATAAGGAGTCCACCCATCTCATTAACCACCGATGTGGGACTTTTGTCATTCTTTAACACCCCACCTCACGCCCAGTGCTTAGCATCTGGTGCGTGAAAATTTTTGATTTTGGGGGCCCCAACATCGGGTGAGACGGGCCCTGCTCTGATACCATGTTAAATTAGGTTTATGTGAGGAAAACTACTTTGGTGTAGAATGCCTAGCTCTTGAAATAACTTTGTGCTTTGAAAGTTAAAGAGCTCAGTACCATTATCAAACATTACAACTTTAACATGAGAATCAAATTGAGTCTTGACCATTAACAAAAAAATTTTATAGCAACAATGGTTTCAAATTTCAATTGCAACAGGTAGGTCCATACAAACCTACTATAGTCATCTACAATTGTTAGAAAATAGTGTTTCTTATCCATAGTAGGGGTCTTATAGAGGACCCAAACATCCATGTGAACAACATCAAAACTTACAGATGCTCTATTGCTCCTGCAGTAATCACTTTCTTCTGACATGTAATTTCTTGCTTGTGTGATGGAATTTTACCCTTGAACATGTATAAACCTCCATCTTCTTTACCAATCCCCTTCACCTTGCCACTGAAGAGGTCCTGAAACACACAAAAGTCAGGATAGAATGATACAAAACAAGACAATTCCCTTGTGATTTTTGAAACTGATAATAGGCTGAATTTGAAGTCTGGAACATGTAGAACATTTTTCACTGTCTTGTTATCAAACACAGATGCCTCACCAATGTGACTAATGTCTACCTTGTCTCATGTAGGCAAGGGTGCCTGGTTCTTCTGTGATTTAGCTAACACCTAACTTTTTGTGAGTGAATGATTGTCTGCTATAATGTGATGAGTTGCACCATAGTCTATGATCCAATCCTGAGTGAAATTATTTGACATTAAACAAGTAGTTATACCTGCCATGTTGACCTGATTAGAGTCCTGTCCTTCTTTGTTTAACATGTTTAGTATCTGCTTGTATTTATGATCTATGAATGCATGACCTTTTGCCAAGAAAGCCCTACTCTCATCTTGACACTACAAAAAAATGCTTGAATAGCGGGAGTTTAAAAACGGAGGTCAGTTCCAACCCCAACAAATTATATTAAATAATGGGGGTTTTCTCAACTGACGTAAATATAAATATTTAGCAGGGGTTCAAAACCTTCACAGATCCAAAAAAAAAATAGCGCCAGCAACATTCCCATTTTTCTTTTGGTTTCCCTCAATTTTTCTAGAAAATATATTTCATATCTCAAAAACCTTTCTCACTTTTCAGTTCACAAGTTTTGACTCTTTACTACTTTTTTTAATATTTCTCCTTTGCAATTTGATCACAATCAAAGAGTTCTTGTTTGCAGCTTCTCCACACAATCTGGTACACAACTTTATGTTTATCTTTCAACAAAATAATTGCTATTTTTTGAGTTTGATCGAATTTTGATATGAGAATCCCAAATTTTTTTATGGGTATCTCAAATTTTGATATGGGTATCTCGAATTTTCATATGGGTATCTCAAATTTTGTATCGGTATCTCAAATTTTGATATGGGTATCTCGAATTTTCATATGGGTATCTCAAATTTTGTATGGGTATCTCAAATTTTGGTATTGGTATCTCGAATTTTGATAGATTTATATTTAGTGCTCGTTTGAATTTGGAATTTTCACAGATGGGTTCAAAATCTGTGAAGGTGCAGTATGTTCTTGAGAAGGGTTCTCATTTGTGGAAGATGTTTGTTCCCTTATTTTCACAAATGGGTTTCCCATCTACTGATTAGATTTCATTCTTATTTTTTCTTGTGATTGTGATTTTGTAGTACATTAATCTATTGATTGTTTTAGAACTTAAGACCATTGTTTTGACTTATATTGACTTAGATTTTTTATGAGTTGTAACTTTTACCTTATCTCCT
>JAJOOJ010008431.1:0-15472 GCA_029582625.1 Solanum boliviense | reverse complement strand
GAGTATTATTTTAAGATTAAGTGGGACCAACAAGGATAAAAAAGGAATTGTACCTTTAAATACTTTCCTTATAAGGAAATGTGACATTCTTTTTGGGACTGACCAAAAAGGAAATGTTGCCACATAAAATGGGACGGAGGGAGTAATTGAAACAACATATGATGATAGATATATAAAAGGCATAATACATAAATATGCCCTTTAACTTGGCTTCAAATCACATTGATGTCCTTCAACTTTGGTGCGCACAAGTAGACACTTAAACTTGTATAAAATTAAACAAATAGACACACATGTCATTTTTTGTCCTACGTGTATTGTATCATGTAGGACTCATGTATTTACTTATTCAATTTTATATAAGTTTAAGTGTCTACTTGTGCATATCCAAAGTTGGAGGACATAAACGTAAATTAAAGCCAAGTTAAAGGGCACTTTTATGTGTTATGGCTATATAAAATAAGTACTACTATAAGATTGCAATTAGTATTATGACAGACATCAACAATTCTAAATTTTCGAAAAGCAAGACAACACTCCATTACCTTCTAATTTTTTACCATAATACACAAAAAAACTCCAAAAAATCATTTACACAATTTTCACTCACAAAAATCTAAAAGTGAGTCTGACATATATTCATGTTCAACTACAATTTTAATTTGTAAAAATTATATTTAACTAAAAAAAAAAATTCACTTTTATTCTTCAAATTTTACAATTTTTATGTCCAAGCGCCGTTTTTAGTATTATTCTTTGGAATAGATTTATGAAAGAATCATTTTAGACCAATGGGCTATAGGGTTAAAGGCTTGATTGTAGTCCACTCTTATATAAATATGTCCATAATCTTGTAGCTATTTAGTATATTTTTCTTTGAATATTAGTAGGATATCCTCAATTCTTTATCATACTTAATTTATAGGGTACGATTGGTGTAACCGTCCCACTAAGCAAAAGGCAAAATTTGGTAATATTGCAAAATTTCAGTGCAAGGTTCTAGTTGGTAAATATTTTATGTGATATCTCATTTGAATACTGTTATTTAATTTATACTTATTTTTTTACATGTCTATCTGCTTTGAAATGATTTGAGATATATTTTGTTTGAAATTTTAGGAAATTCTTATTAAAGTTTAGACAATAATGACTAATTCAATTACATATGATTGAAGTTCAAACAAAAATAGTTGAACTTCAGTCAAATCTGTCTGAAAATTTAAACAAAAGTAATTGAACTTCAACCCTATAAAATTTTAGACATATATCTGAAATGAAAATGTTTCAAAAGTGAATAAACTTGTAAACTTTTACACACTATAAATATGACTTAAATAAATTTCAAAATTAAATAATTATATATGCTCCATCGTAAAGTAGTATTGATTTTGTATGAATATATAATTTTCTGATATTTTAATTATGAATATATAGTTCAAAAAAAGTAGGAAAGAGTAGCTGCATTAGACACACATACATCAATAACTATTGGGGGGTAATTGGATTGGCCCTAAAAAGTAGCCCCAAAATAAATAAATTCTTCGTTGGTATGTTTAGTACAGTAATATTTTTAGTTTTATTTTCATATATTTATTTAAATTTTAAGTAAGTGGAAGCCATATTTGTTAGAAGTGTCAAGTGAAAAATCTTATTACCCATCTCGTCTATAAATTATATCATTTATACAAAATTACAATTATTTTTATACGTATGTAGTAAATGCTAAATCATCTTTAGCTTCTTCGTTTGTATGTTTACTTTTCATATTTTGCATCAGCATCAAATGGTTAGATATAATTGTCATTGACATGATGCATTGTCTACACTGATTTTTGTCATAATCTACTTCAATTATTTGATGCATCAACCAAGTCCCGAAACTCTACTATATGCTCCTCCTTAGACCTTACGGCCATTTAATTTTGGAATTTGGAAGTTAGATGGAACTGTATCTGTCAAGATTAAGTTTTTACTATCATGCCAAAAACTATAGTTGATACTAAGGACACAATTTTACTTTTTTAACTAAGTCCATCAAACAAGGATCGTGTTTGATCATGATCACCCGACTCGGGCCGCACCAGCCCCCTCGTGGACTTACCATAGGCACGATATTGATGTTACCTAACAATATCAATTTTTATTTTTATGTACGTTTAGAATATTACCTTGGCCATATCTGTTTGACTTGCTATAGCAAAATAATTATTTACAAAAATTATTTACTTCACTAACATTGTGATATATGGACCCAACTATAAGTCTGCAATTTGCCAGGATAAAGTGCTTCAGTTGTCACATAATAGTAAGGAGAAAAAGTACTTTTTTTGTGTGTAAAGAAGACTTTGATGGAAACAAAATTGTTGGGTTGTTCAAATGCATATGATGTATCAAAAGGCAATTCATTCATAAATTGAAGGCATAATAATACATTAACATGATCATTAACTTGGTTTCAGCTTATAACTATGACCTGTAATTTTGGATATGTACAGGTAGACATTTAAATTTGTATAAAATTGAACAAATAGACACATTCATTCCTACATAACAATTTTGTGTCATATGTGGTGTCATACGAGTATTATGCCGGATATGTGTATCTACTTATTCAGATTTATACAAGCTTATGCACACTCAAAGTTGGAGGTCGTAAATGTCAGCTAAAGCTAAATTAAAAGACATATTTATGTATTATACCGAAATTAAACATCAAATTCTGAGGGAAACCTGCAATCATAGTGAACTTATTTGACCATTATTATTTATTTGTTTCGATCTTTCTGACATGACTATAAATTCAATGTTTTAATATAATGTTATAATTCGAGTATCTAAATAATTTTTTTGGATAAATAAGATATGAAACATGTAACTTTCAAATTTATCATTTGCTCCACCTGAAACAGGCTCCAGACTTGGCCCATTTTTCTTTGTAATTATGGGTTGAGATTTTAATCCATAGCCCATAAGATAAAATCTCTAGAGTTTGGCCCATATTGATTTGTTGGTTAATTACTAAGTTTATGCAGCTGAAATTGGTTTTAGTAGCCCAAATTGGCAATGGCAAGGTCCAACTCAATTTTTTCTGGGCCTCATTTGTTTTTTCCCTTAAAATTTAGACGGTTGAATATAAATGCACATCTGAATGATTATAATATTGTCTCTAGATCTGAACGCTAAATGATTAAGATTGTTTATTTAAAATTTATTCATATGTATATAGTAAAGATATAATTCAAATACAAATTAATTAAATATTAGTTAATAAAGTTAAATCATTATTGATTTTAAAAAATGAAACTCTTATGCTTGCTGTGATGGTTGAGATAGTTTGTCGTGATGACAGCGATAGTGATAGTTGTTGCTAGTGACTAGTAATAATGACGGTGATAGTTATCACGGTGTAGGTTGGTGGTGTTGTAGATTATACACTTATTATTTGTAAATTATGTATAAATATAATACAATTATTATCTAAATTTTAAGTGATTGGATAAGTAATTATTTAAATTTAACTCTTGTTATTGCTTATGTCGGAAAAAGAAGAACAATTGTCAGACCGAAAGCGTGGTGAAATAGGATTGCTTCAAATCAAGTAATTGCACATTCGATTCTTTCTTTAAAAGGAAAATACATACTTTCAAATGTAGTTTAAATGTAAAAATTAAACAAATAAAATTTCGATGGATTTGAAGTAATTTGGTTAGAGAAGAGTCTTGGAGCAATCATAAATGTAATTTATAAAAGTTATGCAATCTAATGATGGCATTATTGACTAATATTTGCGTAGGCAACTAGCATAACACTTATTTTAGGGGTCATTTAGCAGAGTATATTAATAAAATAATGTATGTATTAATTGTATATATTATTAATATTTTGTTTGATTATTTTTTTTAGCCTATTCATAGTTAATATACATACACTTTATTATGTATTACTAATATGATATATTTCTATGTATTAATAATATAAAGGATTTCAATACATGTATTAAATTGATTAATGACATAGTTATCATACAGATTCCTTTCAAGACATTTCTCATTTTACAAAGCTAAAGATTTGTAATCTATGGAGGATATTTTTGTAAACACACATTTTTATATTTACTCTGTTTTAATTTATGTGACTTACTTTCTTTTTTAATAAGTCACAAAAAGAATAACACATTTCTATGTTAAGTAACAATTTAACTATAAAATGTCTAGTTTACCCTTAATTAAATGATTTATAACTACACAAATTTTTATCATTCATTTTGGACCACAAGTTTTAGAAGTCTTCTTTTCTTTTTTAAACTACATACCGAATCAAACTACCTTACATAAAATTTTATTTCTAATACATCGTATTAAAACTACATAAAAAATAATCCCAACATACTAATACTCAACTTGATTTTTATATCCCTTATGTTGTTTGGTATGAATACATAAGAATAATACTGAATATGATATGGAGTATTAATAATGCTGAGATTAGTTACGATGACATTTTGAATTATTTGTAATCAATCTTTCACTAGATTGTCCTATTGCTTCAACTAAAGGAAAAAAGAAAGAAAGAGGGCGTGTAAAAAGGACAAACAATATGCACTTTGTCTGCACTTCTCCATTTCATTTTCATCCTTTTTAAACCCCCATTAATGTGGTCCTTGAACTTGAACCGGGTTTAATCCAATGAACCCAAATACTCCACCATTACCAATGGCGTGGACTAACTCAAACGAAACAACTCATATTCACCCAAGAACTCATCATCTTTGGCACTTATCATTCTATTGGGGAAGAAATACTTTTTTTCTTTTCCCAAATTGGCCTGGAAATAGCAGAGGAATGTACGGTTTGGGTTTGATTTTTGTCTTTGTTTTGGCTATTCTTGTTGAGTTTTTCTCAAATTTGAAGTTGGTTAAACCGGGTTCGAACCGGGCTGCAGCGGTTTTATTCCAAGCCGGAGTACAAGCGGTTCGAACCGGGTTTGCTTATATGGTTATGCTTGCTGTTATGTCTTATAATGGTGGAGTTTTTCTTGCGGCAATTTTGGGACATGCGGTTGGTTACGTGGTTTTTCGAAGCCCAATTTTCAAAAAAGATATGGATAGATGATAATTGGGTCGGGTTTTTTTTGGAGCCCAATTTCTGTTTTCTATTTATAGTTTCTTGATTGGTTTTTATCTGATGGAGTGCATATTTTTTAAATAAATATTACTGTATTCGTATTGAATTCTTAATAAAAAAGATATGTTTTTGAAGGATTTAACACGCACTTTAGCATTTCAATTTGGTAATCATGGGGTTTGGCATGGTTTTGAAGAGAGAATAGATTTGAGAATAAGGATCACTTTCTATTGATTTGCATAATAGATTTGAGTCTCTTTATATACGAAGTTGCCTCTGTTGGAAAATACTTTACTTTTCAATGTGAAACTTTTCGGTGCAAATTCGAGTTGCGTGTGAAAATGTGAGACAAACACCCTTCTGCAAAAGGAAGCTAATAGTAATACATACCAGCTATGTTGCTTAGGATCCTCAAAATGCTGTCAAAATTGGTGAATATTTTTAAGGCTCGGACGTATATGACATATCTAACATACTCCCTCCGTCCCATTTTATGTGGCACCATTTATTTTTTGGTCAGTCCTAAAAAGGATGTCACATTTCCTTATATGATAAGTATTTAAAGGTACAATTCCTTTTTTATCCTTGTTGGTCCCACTTAATTTTAAAAATAGTACTTCAATACATTTATGAGGAGAGAAAAAAATGAGTCTACTTTACTTTTTAATATGACTATTTTTTGAAGGGACAATTTGATAAATATTTCAAAATCTTCATTTATTTCTTAAACTCCATACCCGGTCAAATGTTGTCACATAAAATGGGACGGAGGGAGTAGTACTTTTTAAGAGTTCGAGCAACATAGCATATTAGACATTTTGAAGGATCTGACACATGACATATCTAACATAATATTTTTTAAGAGCTCGAACAACATAGCATAGTAGACATCTTATTAGAGCTCCTTATAAGAAGAGATATACTTTTCAAGATAAGTAAATAAATCTTCATGATTGTGATGACTATCATTGCCAATTATGCTTCTATCCTTCCAAGATAAACTCATAGTAAAAAAAATATTAGAGAAAAATTATGGCAATTAGCTCTTTAATTAATATATGATCTTATAGAAGTACAAGTTACTCTTCATGATTGTTATCACAATCATAGCCAATTATGCTTCTAAATTACTACTCCACTTCATTACTTATCTTCCTCATGCTATTTATAATTCACCTCAGTTCTTATTAAGTTCCCATAACAACATATTTAAGAAACATAGTTATGTTTTCAACCAATTACTCTGTTTCTTCGAAATCGCGAAGTTATTTCATTACTAATGCAAATTCAACCCAAACACAATCATCATTAAGTTCAAGTTACTGGATTTCTTACACAAAAACACAATTCCCAGGATGGTCTGATTGTGAAATGACTATAGGGGGCTGTTTGTTTCCTGTCTGTTTGGTTTTCTTGATGGCATTTATGTCTGAATTCTGTTCTATGTACAGTTTCAGTACTAAGAAACAACAGAGAGGGCTTAAAGTGTTGTTACAAGAATCTGGATTTCATGGACTTAGAATGTTTATGACTTATTTGGTTGTTGTGTTTATTGTTACTACAGATTTTAGGTTTTTTCTGGTGGCTGTTGTTGGTCATGCAGCAGGGAGATTTGTTTGTAAGGTTTATCAATTTCATACTGATCAAGAAATGAGCATTGAATTACCATCTGAGTTGGTAATTAAAGTGTGAGTGATCGGTGGTGGAGTCGAGACTTTCATTTAGAGTGTTTAGAATATGAAGAAGTTGAGGAAATTCAACGTATGTTAGGTAAACATAAAATAGTTTTACCCTTTGTGTAATGTTTCGTGAATGAAGTTTTGATGAACCCTTTGTTTCCATCTGGCTTTGGACTGATAAATTTTGTGAAGTTCAGTTATAAGAAAACTTGTATACTATTTATTTACTTTGTTGGCTTTATTTTAATCATATGAATCCACATAACTACTTCATCTATTTTAGTTTATGTGATACTATAATTGTTTGTTTTAATATATAAAACTCAAATATGAAATGAAGGGATTACAATTTTACACATGTCCAAAAAACATTCAAATCTCAACTATGATTTCAGGTTACTTTAGATTGAAGATTTGTCTTGGATCAATAGCAAAATCAAACTATATATTTCTAAATTCTAATGTCAAAGCCAAAAAGTACTGCAAGATCAAAAGTGTAATTGAGGGCAAAGTTTATCAATTTCCAATTGTATGAAGGCAATTTGTACTCCCTTTGTCTATTTTTACTTGTCCATATATAATTTGGTACACTCCTTAAAAAATAATGAAAATAAAATTTATCACCCGTAGTTATTACTCATCTCACTCTTTGAAATAAGGGAAAATGGTTTGATACACCTCTCAACTTTGTCATTTAAAACTGATATATTCCTTGTTATGAAAATTGAAAGTGATTCATAAATATCCCTATTGGCTACTGCTATATAAATGACTCACATATATCATTTTTCTCTAATGGAAGTGAAAAAATTAATCTTCATTAAATGTTTTAATTATTTTTTTAAAAAATTATATATATTCCATATGGGTATATTTAATTCTCCTCACACGTAATTTTTTATTTCAATGACTAATTTAAATGTATTATTTTGATAGTCAAATTTATTTATGTTTCACTAATTTTCTAAAATTTATTATAGATTACCCTTTTTTTTTCAAATATAAAACCTAAATTACAATATAGCCGAAAAAATAATTTTAAATTATAATATAGCCATAAAAAATTTAGTTTTAAATTTTTTTCTTTACATTAAAGAATGAAAGAAAAAAAATAAAATAAGAATAAGAAACTCAAATAATGATAATCAAAGAAGTCAAAAAACAAATTATGTATGAAAAAGATTAAAATATACCTCAAACTTTGTTAGAAGAATCATATATGAACTAACGGTAGGGACATATATGAGCCGTTTGTATAACGGTAAGGGTATATCTGAGTCACTTTCATAACAAGAGGCATATTAGCTCCAAATGACAAAGTTTAGGGGTATATCAAAAGAATTTCCCTTGAAATAATTAATATTGAATAGTAAGAATAAAATAGATATAAAATGATAAATTATACTATCTTGTATTTTATATTGAATAAATAAATTAAAAAATTATGTGAATTAAGGGATTCATCCCACCATTTTAATTTATGTGACACATTTTTTTAGTCAGTTCAAAATAAACTACACATATATATGTTTAGTAACAAAATCTATGTGTTAAAATGTTATATCGACTAAACTTAAAATGTTTTTCAATCTTTTTTTATAACTTCATATTAAATTAAATAACACTAGATAAATTGAAACGAAAGAAGTGTCATTTTTCAAATTTTAAAAAACATGAAACATTGGATAAAGGAAAAGTCAAGTATGGAGCATCTTGAATACCAAAGAGTCTTGTTTACACTTCCACATCCGTCCTATATGGGCAACATTCTACGAAGCATTATAATGTTACACATTTCTCCATAAATGACCGCTATTTAGTGCTTCACATATACTCTTTCCCCATTTTATTATTTTAATCACAATCCAAAATAACAGCTAAGCTTTTTTATTACTTAAACCAAGAACCAAATGAAGGGTTCATGAACAATTATTACAGACAAAGTGCCACCCTAATAAAGTCTATTTATCTAATTTGAAGTCGCGCCTAAAAATCTTGTTTTCTTTAAAATAAAATATTTTCTATCTAAAATATGTATGATTCAAATTCGAAATCTTTTCATTTGAATGAGATGTGAAAGAGAAGATCTCTAGGGCATGTTTGGGTCCCTAATATCTTTGACCATAACATTACAAAAACTCTTCAAAGGAAAAAAATACAAAAGAGGAATGGGAGAAGAAGAGTATGAAAAAAGCCCTATATTGAGTACCTTTTTCTTCCATAAGTAACTAAAGTGGTTCAATACACTTTCACAATATTCAATGTAGAGTTGCACATTCCCCTACTAACTCACCCTTTTTTGCTATTGGACTCTTTTTATTGAAAGAGAAAATTGCTCGAATGATAAGCACTCGTGAAAAGAAATATAAAGAGGTAGGGAAAAAAAAAAGAAATTTGACGAGGGATATGCAAATTTATTTCAAAAAGACTCGTTAGTGTACAATGTTTCCTAACAAAAATAACTATGTACCCAAAGAGACTCAACTAAAATTTGATTAAGTCCAAATTCACATTGAAAAATCTCACAATAATGTATAACACTCCTCTAACAAAGATAACTATGTATCCAAAGGAACTCAAATCTAAACTTATTAAAATAAAAAAATACTTACCACTCCACCACACCTTCCAATCTGGTGTGGAATACCCACATTTTTATCTCAGCTATGTTAACAATAAGAAAAAATGAACATACACTCATAATACTAACATTTAATAATGCAAAAAAAGTACTTCAAATGGACATAAAACAAAAGGCCAAATGGTATACTTATTGATAGATTCCCATTACATTTGTGCTGATAATAAACCAAAAAAGAAAATTAGACTGTATATCAAGTATTCCACAACCAAAACAAGACACAGTCAACTTTCTCCCCCATTTCTTGATTGACTAAACAAGTTTATTTTTGTCATATACTAGTATAATCTAATCTTAATCCAAAACAAAACAGAACCTAAAAATCTACTAAACCCCTTTTTTTCTTCTTCTTGAATCTAGAGCCAGCCTTGTCTGCTTCTACTACCCCCTAAATTCTTCTTCTTACCTTACTATAAAATTAGTTTATCATAAAAACCCTAATTACTAACCCCAAAAACCCATTCCTTTTTCAACTAAACAAACAAATCTTCTTCCCAAAATCTTCACCCCTACCAAAAACAAGTTTTTTCTTCTTTTCTCAGTCAGTTTCTCAGTAAGTCCACTCCTGAGGAAGTTGAAGTTCTTGGGACATTGCTGCTACTGGTGCCTGACTTCTTAAATTTCGCCATTGTTGATCTCCCACGTTATTACTAATATTCCGGTACTTCAAAATCCCACCTATAAAAAAAAAAAAAAGGCTATAATAAATCTGCGATGACGAAAAATATGAGTAATTATGAATATTAATACTATTATTTGTTTACCATTATTGCATCTGGGTTGAACCTGAGGCTGCAAATTCAGAGCTTGGACCACTCTGTCTGGCAGAAGAACTGTGGAGCAACCTGTAAATTGACAAACACATAAGCACCACAGAAGATAATATCATAAAGAAGAAAATAACATGAGATTATGAGAACAGAGCCAAAATTATTATACTGTACGAGATTTGTGTGAAACGATTTGAATCTTTCTTTACAGTTCATTTTCCACTAAAAAACAGAGGAGCAAAAGTCCAAAATTACAGTCTAACATTTTCACTGTCAGTTTCAAGAAAGCAAAATTAATAAAATATAACGGATAACAAGAACAACTCACTGGTAAAATCACTGCAAAAATAGCCAAAGTATGCATATGGATTTGGTTATGCAAATTTGAAATTGAGTTCAGAAAACAGGGGAGAAGAAAAAGAAAAGGCTACCTGGTTTCTTACGAGTTTCAGTTTGAGCTCCAACTCTTCTGGGAATGAAAACCCCTGTTCCAGCACATTCTCTTTTGGGTCCAGGATTTCCCAGGATAACAGCACGCATGCCGGAGCCAGACTGAGGTAGCGGTGGTGATGGCTGTTTTTGTTGGTGGTGGTGGTGAGGTTGTTGTAGAGCAGGCCAAGCAGCAGACACTGCCATGTTCGAAGGCCTATCAGCTCCATTTCTGTCTCTCCCATGAATACTCTGATTCTGGTGGTTCTGCCTCAACTGGTACTGCCAAAATCCTTCTTTTTCTGGACCCAACACCACTTGCCTTTGTTCCATTATCTGTTGTTGCTTCAAACGCTGAAACTGCATTTCCAGAGACCAAAATAATCAATAAATCTTGAAGAACAAAAAAAAAAGAAGTGAAGGTTACACTGAATTGAAGCTTACTTGAGCCATTTTAAACTGCTGGTAAGAGAGTGGTGGCTGATTAGAGTAAAACGAGCCAAGATTTGGTTTAGACATTTTTGGGTCTACATAAACTGGACTTGTCTTCCTGGGAGGAGCCCAAATTCCAACCTGTTCCTCCATTTTCTTCATTCTTGCAACCTCACCAACAGCAGCATACAGCAAATCTACAGTCCCCTTTCTGTTCTGCACTTCCGTCGGAGAACAAACCTGAAAAGGGCTGTTTGGGCTTTCACTCTGTAACCCCTGTTTAGACCCAAGCACCCCACATAAAGTTGACTGAGGAGAACTCGACAATTTATAAACCTACAGAAAACAAAATAGAAGAAAAACCCCCGAATCTCTAAATTAATCAATGAAGAACTAGCAGACAAAATAAAACGAATAACAACAAACAAAAAAACAGTAAAAATACCTTGCGGTTTTCCAGAGTGGACTGAGCCATTTGTCGAGTTAACTCAGTGATATAGTCTTCTTCATCACTCTCCGTCTCAGTCGAACCAACAACGGACTCCACCGGCGAACTCAGATCCGATTGAGGACCAAACATGTTAAACCCATATGAAAACTCATTCTGAAAATCACACCCAAAGTACCTCTTTCTTTCATTTCCCTCTCCTTTACTGTTCCCCTTAAACCCCATAAATTCATCATCGCCGGTCAGAAACTCCGGCGGCAGCCAAAACTCACACTCCTTCGACTCTTCCCCCATCTCAAAAACAACAGAAACTCACAAAAAAAGAGCTTTGAAGATGAAACTTCAGAGCTTCAAAGTTCAGCTTTAATGGTGGAAAGGAGGAATGACTGGCGGAGACAGTTGATATTTATATAAATTCAAAAAAAATAAATACAGATAATGTGTGGGGTTTTAAATTAAAAAAAATATATTTTTTATTCTTCACTTGCGTTGTCGGCGATTGAGTTACACGCGATCGCCGATTTGGGGCCCAGTAAATGAAGCACGTCTGCCACGTCAGAGTAGTGGTGGACCCCACGTAATAGGAAGTGGGAAGACTATAGTTACTTTTTTTTTTCCTTTTTTAATTAAGGAATATTTACCTGAAAATATTATGGAATTAATTAATTAAAATAATTAAGATGTTAATTAATGTTTTAGTTAAGTTTAATCATAAAAGATTATTGTAATCTAACGATAACGTGTTGGCGCCTTTGTGATTTGGCATAATGGGTGGCAGCATACAGATTGTCCTCATCCACGAATTCCTTTGTTTAGTTCTTCGTGCTTTGCATGAATTAATAATATTTTTAATTACTATTTTATAGGTAATTTTTTATTATACAATTTATCAATTTGTAGTAAAGGTGATCTTTCGATTCAATTTGTCGATTATTGATTTATAAATACACTAAATTATTATAAATTTATTAAGATATTAGCTTATCGATTGACTTATTAGGTATTGATCGTTATCGATTAATCATTAAAATTTGATATTAAAAAAATAATAAAAAATCACTTAGAAGCACAGTGACAAACCAATTGAATCATGCACATGGTTGATAAATTGTATCTTACTTAAAAACAAACACAAACACATTGTAGAATAACTGATAGTTGAGACAATAAAAAATAAAATTATGAAACTGAACTCTAAGTCAGGTATTATATATATTAAATGTAATTATTCAATTTACTATCCGGTTACTGGTTAATCTATTAAAAACCTCAAATCATTAAAAATTGAAAATTCGGCAATTGAAAAATAAAAAATATTATCAAAACGACTAAATGAATAACTCATTATAATAAACCAAATAAATATTTTTTTGCATTGAACAACCATGGTATCGACATTGAAACTTAATTAATTTAAATTTACAGTGCGTAAGACTTTATTCGATAGAAAAAGTTTCTTATCAAAAAATAATAAGGAACTTTCGCATATAGTCACTCAAAAATAGCTTAATTAAGCTTCATAGCTATAGTTTGTTAATTATAATTCGTAGCTACATGTTATAGGGAGGAGAGTGACTTGCGAGACTAGAAGAGGGAGGAGAGTGGCTTGCAAGACTGGAAGAGGGAGAAGAGAGGCGAGCGAGAGAGGGCAGAGAGTGGGAGAGAGGTGAATTGTGTATATATATATACATATCGGTTAGATAATTGTATACTATACATATATGTATTTGTATATTCTGGTGAGAAAGATTGAGAGAGGGAGGAGAGAGGCGAGCGAGATTGGGAGAGGGAGGAGAGAGGCGAGCGAGATTAGGAGAGGGAGGGGAGAGGCGAGGGAGAGAGGACAATAATTCGTATAATTCACATCTAGTTTGTATAATTCGCAGGTACGTCTGTGTAATTCACGTGTTTTTGTATAATTGAGTAATATAAAGTCTGCATTATACAAATATAATAAAACTCGAAATAATGAATTGATTCAAACATAAACATATGAACTTTAAACAATTATACAAAATATATTATACAAATTACATTATATAAATTATATTATATAAATTATATTATACAAAATCTGAAAACTGAAAAACCAAAGGAAATCATTGTCATATTCAAATACAAATCAAATAAAGAATTGTTAGTTGTGAATTATACATATATACAAACGTGGTTAATTATACAAACTCGAAGTCAGACCGCATAATTAATAGTTAATGTTTGTGGTGAGTGATAATTATAACAAAATATAACTATGATGAGTAATTAAATAATATAAATTTACTTAACCATGTAATTTTTCCATAATAATTATACTTCAGACTTAAACCCGAGAACGGAAGAACAATTTTATTCCCTCACCACATTCTGTGGTGGTAAAGTGACATTCTCACTCTGTTCTGAACTCATAATTTATGTTATCTATTTTTTATTTAACAATAGTTAATTTGTTTAATTGTTTAAATTTAAAATGAAGTAAAAATAAAATACGATAATATAAATTGAATTGGAGAGAGTATTTACAAGTAGAGAAATAGGAGACAGGATCAGAGTGCATATGTTTAAAGCCTGTAACTTAATGAGCTCATTAAAAGATCTGCCTGCACACAAATCTCTTGATTTTACACCCACATATATACTTCACAATCATCAATATAATAAAATTGTCAATCTCTATTTTATTTTATTTTTTTTATCTTTCAATTTTAAGATTTTTTAAAAATAAATAAATTAAAACACATAAAAATTGAATTTAATTTTTTTTTTGAGATAATTATAATTAATTAAGTGACATCTCAAAGATATCAATTTAAGATTAATAAAAAGGTAAAATACAATAAATTAAAACACATAAAATTGAATTTAAAAATAATAATTTTTTGAGATAATTATAATTAATTAGGTGACATCTCTAGAATATCAATTTAATTTCTAATAAACCAGAATTAGATTTTGCATAAATGCTAGTATACCTCCAAATAAATCATTCTTTTCTTTAAATCAATGCCATATGATCTATACTAAATTCTGAATAAGAATAACAATAAAATGTTTTTATCTAATTTGAAGGGAAAATTAATTCAAGCAACACTTAATTCTTGAATATTTAATGTAACATAGATACATGAGAAAAAATTTAGACTCGTGATTTATTTTTATTTTTTTCATTAAAAAGTAAGCGGTCTAAGCAAAGAACATTCTTTTCATGTCTTCACTTGCATGTTAAAACAAGTCATACAATTACCAACAAGGGTGGTAAGTACTCCTTCATCCTTAATCAAGAGGTTTAGGGTTCGAGTTTCCTTGGGTACGGAGTCGTCTTTGTTAGGGAGCGCTTTACCTCTCAAAGTGAGACCTTTCTATGCGGATCCAGATTTTGTCGAGCTCCAATATGGGTACCGGACACTGGATGAGAAACCAAAAAAAAAAGTCATACAATTTAAAGTAATATGGTAAATTATATAAAATATGTAAAATAAAAACTATTTTTTATATATAAACTAGATAATGTTGTCCGTGCTATGCACAGGACCAATAATATAAATGGTATTTTTCGGGGCTAATAACCAAGTTTTTGAAGCGATTTTTTGCGTGGATAAAGGAATAAGTTTTTTTATCACAAACTAGTACTTTCTTTGACTCTATTTAAGGCATAATAAGACTACTCACATACAACATTTTTGAAATATTTTATGTTGTCAATTATCATGATTTATAATATTTTTACGATAGATTCACTTCAAGAATCAGTGGAATTTTTTGTATTTTTTTTCAAAACATATTTTATGTTGTCAATTATTATGATTTATAGTATTTTTACCCAATTTTTAAATATAAAAATATAAGACAAATAAATTAAAATGGACCCAATATATGTTATTTTTGTTGTCTCAATTTATGTGACACAAATGAAATTTGGAGAGTCATCCAAATTTTCATATTTTTTTAAAAAA
>JAJOOJ010008430.1:0-14723 GCA_029582625.1 Solanum boliviense | reverse complement strand
AATTTTAATTCACTGCAAATCTGCACTGTGTAAAACGTGTTCTTCTTCTCGAATTCATTGTTGCAGAGACCCTTTTAAGCCCAAAGCCTTTTTTTTTTTGGTAAAGGTATGAGCTTTTTCTTATTGTTGTTTGAGTTCTTGATTTGACTTGATGTGGGGTTTAATTTTCGTACTGTTTAGTTCTCTGTAGTTGCTGATTTGGTAATTTGTTTGGTGGTTTAATATTGGGGTATTCTGTTGATTTTGAGTGTCAAGATTCAAACTTTGTGCTTTTTTGTTCTGTTCTCAGCTGTTTTAGTGTATTGTTTCTGTTTAGTTGAGCTAGTATATGTATTTTTTTGATAACTGTCGTGTCCGGTGCGCACCCTGACTAATTCAATGGGATACCTGTCAAACGCCCACCAACAATAGGTATGAGGTGAATTTATCCATCGAGGCTAGGATAGATGAAAAGAAATTACCTAGTGTTTTTTGTCTTTGCTGGGATTTGAACGTGAGACCTCATGGTTGTCATCTGCTTCATTGATTACTAGGATATGCCCTTGGGTGCTTTAGTTGAGCTGGTATCCATGAGAGTTTGTTGTGAATGTCCCTTAGGTAGTGTGAGATAGAAAAAAGAAAATTTTGCTTACTGGTTTGTGGATTTTGACATGGTTATTGTTTTCTTGTGGAATATTTATGAGTTTGTAAAGGTTTCTTTTTTTTTTTTCACGGTATTTTTGATATTTGGTTACATGAGAACTGAGTGGGAGTAGCGTGACTATCTTACTGTTACCAGATTTCAATGCCATAGGAAGTATCATAGTTTTCTATTCTGAATATTTGGTAACTAGGGCAATATACTGTTAATTTTTCGAGTGTCAAGATTCAAACTTTGTTCATTTTGTTCTCTCCTCGGCTATTTTAGCATATTGCTCTCTTAATTGAGCTGGTATCTATGAAGGTTCGTGGTGAATGTCCCCTGGGTAGCATGAGATAGAAAAAAATTTTGCTTACTGGTTTGTGAATTTTGACATGGTTATTGATTTCTTGTGGATTAGTGTTGAGTTTGTAAAGGTTTTTTTTGTTTGTTTTGTTTTCATTATGTTGGAATTGAGTTTCCATGCTTAAAAGACATTTTGATACTTTCTACATATATTTAGCTTAAGACCACAAAATTAAAAAATCTTCTTTACTTTCTATAATCCCCCGGACAAACAAATTGAAACGGAGGGAGTACTATTCTGGATTTCAATGCAATAAGATGAATCTAGTTTTGTCAAATTTGTCTAAGTACTACACATAAGGAAGTGGCCTAAAATGTGACCTGAATATGCTGGCCCTTTAGGATTTTTCAAGCTTTAGCAATGGGACAAAACTAGTTTTGGAAGAGGCGATACACGTTTTTTCAATATCAGACAATCCATAGCAGCAATTCATATCTTTGTACGTTGAACTTACCAAAAATGAGAATTAAAACAAAGAATCCGAAAAATTATTGATGTATCTTTCTAAGTTGTTGAACTTACCAAAAATAAGAATTAAAACAAAGAATCCGAAAAATGATTGATGTTGATCTATGATTCCACGTTTCTTTTACATGCAAACTTGCATTCATTTTACACTTGTAGTACCTTCTTATTTTGGAATTTGGTTTTGGATCAATAACTCACTTAAGTGCTTGGATAATTTACACTAAGTGCAAGTTATAACCTCCTTTTGGATCTCCTCTATCTCTTCCTTTTTTTTACTGAGTGTTTAAGATCTTTTTGGATGTTGGAAATGAGTTTCCATGCTACTTTTGATCTGGGGTTGCATGAATGGGACCTGCTTTTCAGAGTGGATTCATATTATGCTTACAACACACATTGGGATAGGAACATACACAAATGTTTGGATAAGTTTTTATGACGTTTAACCTGTTAGTGCAAGTGAAATTGCCTCTTTAGATATCCTCAGCAACAATAACATACCCAGTGTAATCCCACAAAGTGGGGTCTGGGGATAGTAGAGTTTATGTAGACCTTACTCCTACTTCTGAGGTAGAGAGGTTGTTTACGATAGACCCTCAGCTCAAGGAAAAACAATCCAAAGCAGTCATGAAGTAACGGAAGAAAAAGAAATAACTGATAATAACAAAAATAGCAGATGGTCTTTAGATATCCTCCTCTTTTTTTTTTGCAGCCTATGAAACCATGATAGCAGATTCCTCTTGTTAATTCCTAATTCTAAATCTCCATGAATACAAATGCAAAAGAAGATTGATGTTGAATTACATTACTAGTTTCAAAAAAAAAAGAAGATTGATGTTGAAATAGGGTTTTGCTTGTCCCTGATTTCGGCCTATGCTTATACGTGAGGAAATTATTTTGATGAGGATCGTAAAAGGATGAAAATCAAGGAGAAAATGTTTTCTGATTAAGAGGGAACCAAAGACCACGTGTTTGTCACATTTTCTAGTAACCGTTTGGGAGCGTGTTTCAGGATCAATGTGTTCATAAATTTTCTTCTGAGGCTTTTATGTAACTTATGCCTTTTGCTGTCAAGATGAAGCTATTAGTGAAAATTACATTTACTTATTTTATTTTTTGAAAGTTACATCTATTTGATTATGTCGTTCTGTTCACAATTTATTTTGCAGGAGCAGTAATATATGAAAAATAAAAAGGTAATAAGAACCATAATAAGAAAGGCTACTACTGTTGCTAACATTAACACTTTGCTAAAAGCAACAGTGCTGCAGTTGGAGTAAGAGTACTAGGGGATTTGATCAATGCTGAAATCTTTGTTTCTGAGGTTTGTTCCTAACTCACAGAAAGTGAAAGCAAATGGCAGAAGAAAATGGTCCTTCTGTTTTTACAGATTTTCCAGAATCTACGTCTACTAGGTTTTATTCAGATGTACAGGCAAATAACAACTTTCATGGGTCTGGTCTACCTGGTATTAAGAGGAGAGGCCAAGGTCATGGGAGTCGCTCTTGGATAAAGATTGATGAGCATGGCAATTCAAAGATTTTGGAATTGGATAAGGCTACCCTTATGAGACATTGTTCTTTGCCAGCCAGGGATCTCCGGCTTTTGGACCCTAAGTTTATCTATCCTTCCACAATATTAGGACGAGAGCAAGCTATTGTGGTAAACCTTGAACAGATCAGATGTGTCATCACAGCTGATGAGGTTATACTGATGAATTCTTTGGATGCTTGTGTACTGCAATACGAGTCTGAATTGTGTAAACGCCTTCAGATAAATAAAGATCAGCCGGGTAAATCCATTTCTATTTATCTTTCTGCACTAAAGCTTGGTTTTTTCTCAAAGCAATGAATCCAGTGAATGCTAGTTTCTGTTGAAGAGTTGAAAGCCAGTAGATGCTCCTGTTCTGTGCAATCTAGCTGATTGCTAGGTTATCTCTTTTTTGTCTCTACATAGCTTTAAATTGTCTTGCACCAATGGATCATAATGTTAACAAAAAATTAACTATTCCGCCCTCCATGCCAGTTTAACTGTTAACTTTGACTTTTTTAGTCCCGCTAGACCAAGTTCAATATTGAGATAACCATTAATGTATTGAAAGTAAAACTTAAAAGTTTCAGATGCTATCTGGAAAATATGATGCACTTATGATTCTGCATTCCAGGGTTAAAAGGAGAAGTGAAAGACGACTTCTCATAGAAAACCTGTCGCACTCTTGGAAAGGCAAAAGAGACTAACAAATTGCACAGAGGCGATATTTTCCAGAGTTGGATTGGCATAATTTTATTAGCAAAGTGCTTAATGCAGAAAGCCTATTTTTTTTAAGGCATCTACATTGGAATCGTTTGGGATTGAGGCATGATTGTTGAATGTTGTTCTGTCCATGTCTGAATCAGATCCATCTAACTCTAAATCATAACACAAGAAAATGCAACATGAATTGCTGAAATTGATTGGATCCACCTCTTCGTCCCCCTCAACGGAGACAGTTGAGTAGGGCAAAGCTTGTGACATTCTATGTGGGGAGCAAACTCTGTGTTGTTGGTTTTTCTTATTTTAATATTTATATCTGGTATTTCATCAATGAATGGCAATATGGTTGTATAAGCATAACAAAACTTCTGAACATATCTATACAGAGAGAGAGATCAAGAAGTCCTGGAAATAGTTCTTGGTTCCTTTGTTGCATAGCAATTAGCATCTAAATCCATTCCTGAATCTGCATAAGAACAATTATTAAAGTAAAAAATGGAAAACTTGGATGATGCTAGAAGTTGGAGATATTTCTCACTATTGGTAATGGCTTAATTCTGGAAAATTTTATGCTGTGTAGCCGTGATATTTTCTTAACAGTGAATTTGAATATATAAAGACCTCAATTGAAAGGAAATATTGGAAAAGAAATTGATAAATATTCAAGGTATTGAGTTCCAAGTTTGTTAATAACAGTTATGTTATCCAGCTGTTTTTGTCCATGTCGCATGCACTTATTTGTAGCTTCTGCCAAATGCTACTTTTGACCAACTCAATTGCAGAAAGAAATATAAAAATTAGCCTTGAAATTTTGTTCCACCTTGCCTGAGCTTTGTAACGACAGCCTGTCTTACATCTTTGACTTTAATTTAATCAAACTTCTGTACTTGGTATCTGCAGATCTTTATGTATCAATAAAAGTAGTATCTATAGCTATTAGAAGCAATGGAGGATATCCCCTCTAGTATAGCTATTAGAAGCATGTTCAGCAACCGATGGTGTTTTTGTTGTTTGAGGGATGCATGTAATTACAGTGATTCTGCAACGTTCTCTCTCCTTTGTAGTCATTTAGCATGATGTCGTATGTCTTTCAGTGCAACAGCAAGTACACCATCCCAAACTTGTTGGCGTCTGTTCGATGAATCCTCTATATCCCCTCCCCTCTGTTTGAACCTATTTTATTCTAGTTGATGTTTCTTTTGATATATGGTAAACTCTCTATAGATGAAATTTCAGTTTTTTCATAATGAGTGGTGTTTTAATTCAGATGGTCTTCCTTTCGAGTTCAGAGCCCTTGAGCTTGCTTTGGAGTTAACTTGCTTGTCTCTTGATGCTCAGGTATGCAGAAGACTCATTTGATGGCAGATTGATAACTCTTTTTGTGTAATAGACTAGAATATTTGCTGTCCATTGTAGGCATAATATACAGCACCAATATGTGTGCCATTGTTGCATAATGTGATAAATATCTCAAGTCTAGTGGTCAATGAAGTGTGTTGAGGACCATGAGGTCTCAGGTTCAAACCTCAGCAGAGACAAAAAATACTAGGTGATTTCTTCCCATCTGTCCGAACCTTTGAGGGAAAAGTTACCTGGTAGTACCTATTGTTGGTGGGAGGTATCCCATGGAATTAGTTGATGTGCGCGTAAGCTGTCCTGGACACCACAGTTATAAAAAAAAAAAAAAAAAAGGAACTGCAGAAAGGAATAATAGAATATCTTAAAGCTTAGTTGCAGCTTGATCAATTTTAAGTTGAGCTTTCATGGTTCTATGTTGGTTAACTAAAAATGGATTCAAGGTGCTTTGCATCAATTGCTCTTGGATGTTAGTAAATCCCGTCTGTTTTGCTTATTACTTAGTTTTATCATCATCATGATGTGACGTGTTGGCCGAAATATGAATTCACTTCGACATGTTTTTCTCTCTCTCTGTATCCAGTACCTCAAACAAAATGCAGTAATTTCTCATGATTAAACGTATATATTCTCAATCAAAACTTCTTTTTCATGTCTTTCTACATCAAACAGGTGAAAGAATTAGAACTGGAAGTATACCCCGTGCTTGATGAACTAGCATCATCTATTAACACTCTAAATCTGGAACGAGTTCGTAGATTGAAAGGTCAGCTGCTTGCCTTGACTCAGCGAGTCCAAAAGGTATGATTGTATACGTAACCTAATGCTGCTCGACTATCTGTCAAACCACTTAAGCTTTTAAACAAATGTTCAGGCATACAGATGTCTTCAATACCTGTATAAGTGGAATAGGAGTCACAGATGTCTTCCTCTTGTACATATTCTGTACCTTAATAAAATTACTTATCGAAAAATGTTCAGGTATGTGATGAAATAGAACATCTAATGGATGATGATGGTGACATGGCTGAGATGTACTTAACAGAGAAGAAACAGAGGAAGGAGGATTATTTTAATAATGATTCATATGATCAAGCGGATATATATGGAAATATTAGAGGAGCAGCAAGATCTGCTCCAGTATCACCTGCATCATCAACTGCCGGGGTGCATAAGTTGCAACGGGCATTCAGTAATTTGAGCTCAAGCAAACACGGAAGTATTTCAGCTTCATCTAATGGTCAAGAAAATATTGATCAGCTTGAAATGTTGCTTGAAGCATATTTTGTGGTCGTTGACAGTGCTCTGAACAAGTTGTCATCAGTAAGAGATTCTTACGTTACTAGCTTTTCTTCTTGATATCCAGAAAATCTTATATTTATACTGCAACATTAATTAAATTAGAATGAACTAAACTCCTTCCCTGATAGATTCAAGAAATGCAACTAGAGTTGGATTACCATTCTTACCAAATAATCTTAAGAATTACTTCTTCCGTTGCTATTTGTTTGGCTGGTTTTGACTTGACACAGAGTTTAAGAAAGTCTAGAAGAATCTTGTGGTCTTAAACTAAAGATATATGTAAAATGACCAAAATGCCATTTAATCTTGTGGTCTTAAACATGTTGTGTGGATAGTTAGAGTCAAAGAATTGCCAAAAAAGAAGGAAAGAGACATTCTTTTGAAACAGGCTAAAGGAAAGTGAGACAAACAAATTGAAATGGAAGGAATATTTGCTAAACATAGCCTCGGGTTCTGGTTTACGGATAAGGGGAGAATTATGGGAGTAATCTAGCATTTGATTAATATCAAGGGGGTATACTTAGTATATCTTGTATTACTGTTTTGATCCTAGCATTTCTCTACAACCTTGGGCGCGCCAGTCACTTCCTCTCCTTTTTTCTTTATGTTGTATGTTGTCTAGTTGCTTAATCTACCCCTAGTTATTGCTCTTGAAGTTTTCAATGTGTGAATTATTCTGGTAAAGATACTGCAGACTACACAGACCCCTAACTTATAGCATCGATGATTTAATCCCTTCAAAATCATCCATTGAAGAGTCAAATAATCCATACACCAAGATTTTCTTCCATAACTCATAATGCATGACCTCCTAATTAATTTGTTTCAATATTCCAACTGAAGAATTTGTATTTCTCACGTTCATTCTCTCTTGTGTTGCAGCTTAAAGAATATATTGATGATACGGAGGATCTGATCAATATAAAACTTGTAAGACTAACTTGCGGATACTATCTTTTAGTGTTCCCTTGTTTCTTGATGTCTTTTGTTTCAGCATAACTTTTCATATACATTAAATACAACACGTATCTACACTGTAATGTTCATGAAACTCACTCAAAACTTTATTATGTAACAGGCCAATGTCCAGAATCAGCTAATACAATTTGAGTTACTTCTAACAGCTGCCACTTTTGTGGCAACAATATTTGCTATGGTGACTGCAGTATTTGGAATGAACTTGAAAACCACAGTTTTTGACGATCCGGATGGGTTTGACTGGACTATTATCATCACTGGAATCTTTTGTTTGGTCTTATACATTGCTTTCATGATTTACTTTAAGCATAAGAAACTTCTTCCACTGTAAACAAATCTTAACATCTATAATGAAGATGGAGTGGAAATCGCCACGATCATTTGATTCTTCATTCTCTCATCTTGTTCTGGAGCCTCTTTATGTGCTAACCTGATGAGACTGAAATTTAGTTTGCCTATTATCTGAGCTACTATTCCCCTTCTCTGCATGAGATTCAGAAAAGCAGACTATGCAGGAAATGAAGTTTTTCCCCATATGTACATGCCTTTCTCATCGTCTCTGTGATGACTTGGACCAGAGGCGAATCTATGACTTAAACATTGATGGTTTTGAACTCGTTGTAGTTGAAATTATGAGTTCAGAATATAACGTTTATTGTGATCTTAATGTTTTTCATTTTACATCTACGTTGTGTGTCGAAAATGATGGATTCAGTTGAAACTTGAATCCATGGCACAAAGGCTACACCATCTTAAGTAAAGCAGAATAACACCCTCTCCCCAGTGTCTGCTGTTCTATACAAAATACAAAATTCTTCAATCTTTACATGTACACTGCACATTGTGTCTCTATACTTAAAAGAGTTGTAAGAAGATACCAATATAACATAAAAAATAACAGAAGACAGCACAATATAGATATGATCATTTTCCTATCATATCTGGTCTATCAATGAATGGGAACCTTGGAGCAATGATAATGTTGTTTCCGTGTGACCTGCAGCTCACGGGTTTGAGCCATGGTCGGAACCTGCAGCTCACGGGTTTGAGCCATGGATTCTGTCTTTAACAATTGCATCAAGGTAGGCTGCTTACGTTCGTGCACCAGGCCACCCTTTTTTTCGTTTGGGCTATCAATCAATCCTCCATCAAAAGGAGGGATTCTTGTATTAGTGTCAAAAGCATTTTCACTTCCATGCATGATCCTGATGGTCTCTTCATCAGCCTCATGATACCAATATGAACTTTGTAGACATTCAGATGACTCTGATTCCCGCGATGCAAAGTCCTTTTGAGAGAGATTATGTTGAGTTTCCAATGAACAAACTCTATTTTGGCTATGATAAAGGGCTGTTTCGAGCTCCTTAATTCGAGCTTCTAGTCTGGATTCTATTACCTCATGCAGACGCGAGTTAAGCTCCCTCGGGGAAACAGGATAGTTGGCAGGTTTAGAATGAACAATCCAAGTTCCACTAGTATGACTATCTGATTCTGATGAATCAGGACTCTGTACACTGAGGCAATCTAGTTTTAAGTCTCCTTGAACCACATTTATTTCATCTTCTGGATCTAGCTGCAAATTTTAAATTTTTATGAATCAGAAATTTTGACATCAAAAATGACAATTGTGCCTCAATCTCAAGCAAGTTGGAGTCGGCTATACAAAATCCTCACTATCCATGTCGTTCCATTTGTGGGGTCATCTCAATCAAAGTCTCGAAAATGATATTTTCAAAAAGTACCAGTAAGTAGAAGTATAGCTAAAGGCAGGCTTACCTCAACAAAATCAGATATTCTTTCAAAGGTTGAAACCTTCAAGCTCATTTCCAACCTTTCCAATTCAGCTTCAAGCTCTGCCTCAATTTCGCTCATCGACTCGTGTTTTTCTGCTTCAATGGTTTGTCTTGTTGGTTCATCAACAGTTGACATAGAGAGACTATATAGATTTGGATCTTCATAATCATCATTAGCAATCTCTTTCACATTGAACTCCTCTTCTAACTCTTGTACTAAATTCTTGGTCCATTTTAACTTCTCATTCACCTTTTCTATCTCTTTTCTGTTTGCAATAACAGCAGACATCATGCCACTAACAATTCCCATATAGAATAGAGTCATTCCATTTGGTAGCCCTGGTTGAATCAAGACAAGGGAGAAACATAAATAAAGCATTAGATAACTAAATTGGTTGCTCGGACTCTCCAAAAATGTTGTCATACTCATGTCGAATACTCCAAAAATGTTACTAAGAGTCCGAGCAACATAAGTTTTGGCTAGATAGAGCCATTCTATTTAGTCAAAATCTTGAAGGTAACTAAATTGCTTTATGTTTGGCCTATGTTGCTCGAACTCTACAAAAATATTGTTGCATTCGTGTTGAATCCTCCCAAAAACACTACTCACCTAGTGGAATTTTTTAAGAGTTCGAGCAACATAGGTTTTTGGTGAGATCCATTAGATCGTCAGAATAACAATAAACTCATGTTCTTCAATTGCTTTTCTCCAAATGGATAGAGCAAACGGATGACAATACACTCGAAAATAGATAACTTTGCATGAATATTCAACAAATTCCTTAAAAACTTACATCTCATAAGAAATGTTGAAACCAAATCATGAAAAAAGGGACTATAGAGAGCAGAAGAACAACTCATTCAACCTACAACAACATATCCAGTGAAATCTCATAGCGGGGCCTGGAGAGAGTAGGAGTGTAGAGTGTACGTAGACCTTACCCCTACCTCGTGAAGGTAGAGAGGCTATTTCCGAAATACCCTTGACTCATATGATCTGGTAAGTATGCAATAAGTAGAAACTGAGTGGAAACAATTGATATGTATGCAATAAGAAGAAACTGAAACAAGAATATATAACATCAATTGAAATGAGTACAGTTTAACTTATATATACTAACATCACATCGTCACCTAAATGATAACTATAGATAACTTCAAACCACAAATACATGTAAACAATAACCTAGAAAATAAGGCATGTTACGCGCCACAACATGTCAAAAACACATATACTGTAACACTGTCAGTATATATACGTTAAATCCAAATAAACTTCATATGGTTTTTGAAGTTAGAACCTGTTGTATTGAATGATCCACCAGAATCTTTATTACTTTGAATTGCACACTCATAATTTGTAGAGGATGGAAAAATTGAATCTTTCTCGAGGCATTCTGATGAATCAAGATTAAGCTGTCTGAATCTGAAAACTCCTTCATCGGAGACTTCCTTTTTAGCTTTTTTTCGAGCTAATATGTGAAATGGACACACTTTTTCGCGTAATTGGTGCAACAAATTCTTGTTATCCTTTTCCTCTGATGAACTTTGCAAATATTGTGCTACATAACCTGCTCCTGCAGCTGCTACAACAACCCAAAACTCCATATTCTATGATAATTAACAAGTCTTGAAATCAGGGGCGGAGCTAGAAGGTTACCTACAGGTTTGGCTTAACCAGTGACTTTAGCCCAATATGTGCAAAAAATTAAATTCAGAACTCAATTACTAACGATATCGCTATTCTAGAATTCAAAACACATGAATGGGAAATTCCAACATGCTATTAATGGAATACTGACTCTAATCTCTCATACAAAAAAAAAAAAAAAAAAACATTTCTGGATAATGCCATAGAGTTAGATATATTAGACAAAATTTAAGAAAAAAAATATTTTGGTGCACTAAATATTTCATGTTTATGCAGAATTTGAAGAAGGATCGCACCCCATATAGGAAGTCTATCCTGATTCAAACATCAATGATTGATTCTACGACTCGAACTTATGAGATATAAATCACACAAAAACAATATAGCTACTATATGATTATTAGCTATATTTCTCATAATACTTAGGGAGAAAAATATAGGTGGAAATGTGGAATAATGTATGGTTATCATAAATTTAGTCACCATGACCACGTAGTTAATTAGTTATTGAAAATGAAAGGTGGACCAAAAGAAATAAATAGAATATAACTATATTATTAAAAAAAAAAGGATCCAACCTACTATAATGAAGTCCAAATATTTCTTTTTCTCAAAAAAAGAAAAAGAAAAGTGAGGCCATAAATAAATTACGTGTTCAATTCTTGCAAAAATAGAAAAAGAAACGATCATATTCATATAATAACAACTAGCCACCTGCATTATAGTTCATTTTAAATTTAGAAACTTAGGTAATAATATCTCGATTTCAAAAATGATAATGGACCTAAACAAAAGTCACATAAAAATATACAATAAACTATTGAAGCAACTTCAAAATGAGTTGAAACTATATAGATATAAAAATCTATAAAGTTGAAATAGTATTAGTTTTTAAAACCATTCAAAAACGAAAATATTGTACCTTCAACATGAACATGTAATAAAACCATAACAAGATTTGATATAATTAATTAAGCCTAAAACAACACTAATTATATTTCTTTTGTTGGTAACCTTCTCCCCAACGTCCATCAGAACTTTGAGGCCGGCTTCTCGAACGTTGACCACCGCGAAATTCACCTCTCTCCGATGGAGAATTTGCCCTTTCTCCGTGAACTGAATAAAATTTAAATACTATATGATTACGATATAATAAAGAAAGAAAGTCTTGAAGTAACATTAAAATCATCTCTATGACCCATAGGTCATCAGTTCAAACTAACTGATGTTATAATGTCATCCTGTATTATAGCAAAATAAAACAATAACAAGCGCGCGCGCACACATATATATATATATATAAGTACCTTTGTTAGTTCTCTTGTATCTCATGTAAGCTCGTTTCCCCTTCACCATAACGTGATGAGTCTAGAATCAAACATTAAAGAAAAAAGACAAACATTAAAAAACGATCAATAAACTTTAAACGGATAAATATTTTTGAAGAATAAAATGTGTAAAATTCATTACATGGACAGCCTTTTGAGCAGAAATTGCATCTTGAAAATGCACAAAACCACAACAATATCCATCCTACATTAAAAAAAATTCAATATATATATAAATGCTTAATCATTAAACAAAAAATAAGTTTAAAGCAAATGATAAATCGAAAAATAAAATGAAAGTGATACATATATACCTCGTATACTTCATAAGCTTTTAGTTGAACGTCTTGAATGTGAAGGGGTCCAAACTCTTTAACAACAGCATATAAATCATTTTTTGTTGTGTTGGGTAGTAATCCTCCAACAAATATCGATTTATCTGTAAAATGTAAACAAATAATTCAACAATTGACTTAATATGATAAAAATTTCATCAATTATTTGACTATTGTAACAATAGAAATTTACATTCGATGTCATTATGATAATTGTCTTGCACAACTCTGATTGAAGGAGTACTTGCAACTTTCAACACATCACTCGAACTAGACTTCTGAACGAAGTTATTGGGTTGCGGCTTTTTAGGAGCCGATGGTAGGTCAACATTTTTTGCTGGCGAGGACCTACCTTGCTTTATCTATAGAAAATATTTCGAATTAGACAAAACTTAAGAAGTAAAATTACAATTTAAGAACATTCTTATGGTCTTTATATAACTAGCATGTGAATCAAATGATCCAAAAAAGTACGACTAACCATTGAAGCATAGGTAATTTTTGGAGCCTCATTCTCAACGATGACGGGGGCCACAGGGGCCTTCTTTTTTTGTTCTTCTTCTTTTTTTGGGCTTGAAGGCTTCTGATCGACTTCATCATCAACATTGTTTTCAGCTTTGCTCTGAGTAGCTATAATAATCCAAATGGAGAACAACTTAATATAATCAATAATAAAGGCTAAAATTCTACGCGCTAACAAATTAAATATTTATACAATCATGTCATCTAAGAGGTGATTATAAGACATACCTAAAGGAGTAGCAATTGAACCATTTTCCTCAACAATTGTTGAAGATTTGTCTTCACCAATAAATCTAAAAATATCATTAAACACATAGTATCCTGTCTCTTGTGGAGCAAGAAAAAAAGTTTGAGAAAACCTTTTTCTTGACTTGTCTTGCCCAATTAAATAAGCCATAACTATCACCAAAACACCACCAGCAACAGATAATTGAGAGTCAATAGTTTTGACTTCAACTTTGCTACCCTTAAAGTGTGATGACATGATAAAATCACTTATGCCCTAAAATTTAAAAAATGTTGAACCAAAATCAAAAAATAGAAACAACATTTTATTCAAAGTTAAAAACAAAAAAATTGTAGTCAACCAACTGAAATACTAAGATTCTCTGTTAGAATACTTACATCAGAAGTTGTGACAGACTTAGTTTCACCATCGGACGATGGCCAACTTAGAACACTTTTTTCCTTGTAAAATCGATACGATTGGTCGATTAGGGTTTGTAAAATGTTATAGTATTGAACCACAAAAGCAGTGGCAACTTTTTCAGCAGCATGTCTTGTTGAGTTAGTAGCCATTTTTGCACTACAATAAGATAAAATGAATAGAGGGTTAATAAGATTTAGTTTAACTATTTAGATAAATAAAAACAAATAGTCAAGCTACTGGTTAAAGAATGATACACTTTAAATAAAAAGGAAAAAGTTATAAATGCAAATGAATAGTTTAAGGAGCATCTAAATTATATCAAATTAATATCTGCAATCCCAAGATAACTAATCTTGTGATTTTAACCTTATTCAAAAAGATTATGTCAAAAGAAAACTCTTTTGACCTTTCTATAATAATAATAATAATAATAATATCACATAAAAATAAAAGGTATTCAATCATAAATAATCATAAAAAATATATTTGAAACGTAGATCTATCAATAATATTTTAAATGATAATTAAATAAATATTAGAAGTGATATATTTTATAGTCAAACAATTGAAAGAAAATCTAACAATCCAAGATCTAAGCATATTTCTTATTTTATTTTTTTATGTATAAACCTAACCAAGAAAAGATTAACCTTGATATATTATCAACTCAATTAGCAAACAACCTTCAAAAAGTATGAATTCAAAGCATAAAATAGGATATCCTTAAAGCAAAAAATTAATAATAATGTATACACTTAAATTCACTTAGAAGGTCTAATCTAAAGGGAAATTACAACATCAATAAAAAGACAAAGAAAAAGACTATTTTTAAGATTTTTTTTTTTAAAACCATCAAATCTTGAAAGAGGGTATAACAAGTTCAAAAATTAGCAAATAGAAGTAAACACAACAACTTTAATAAATCTAAATCATTGAACCTACAAAATCAATAAATGTATATTAATTATTCAAAAAAAAAAACATTCTTTAAAGGTTTGATCTTAAATTCTATATGGAAAGCACAACAAGAACAACAACAAAAAATAACATTTCCCCCTTTTTTAGGCTTGATAAAAGTTAAAATCATCAAATCTATTAAAAAAAA